>SNQJ01S0189620.1:22611-40814 GCA_010110895.2 Picea sitchensis | reverse complement strand
ATCTACTCATATCAAACTTTCTTTCATCTATTAATGCCCTAGTTTTGAAGCTAGGAAAAAATCTATCAAACATACCTAGATCCATGCTTTAGAAATAAAAAAAATCACTTATCTTACTTCTACAGAGCACAAAGCTTCTAGATCTAAGACTTTTAACTATTCTTACCTTTATCAAAGCACAGAGCTTACAGATGTTACCTTTTTCTTGTAGATCTGACCTCTTTCTTCGTAGATCCAACTTCTTTTTCTTCAGACTTGACCTCTCTTCTTCATATCTAACCTTTCTTTCTTGGCACAAAGATTCACAGGTCAAACAGAACACTGTGCACTAGGGCAACAGATCTACACATAGAGCTTATTTTGCAGCAATCACAGTTCCTATCTCGGCAATGTAACCATTTTTTGGCACACAGGGGTAGACCCAGGGTTCAACACTCAAAAGCGCACCAACAAATCCCTAAATACCGTCCCTTTTGGCAACATCTGCTAAGCAGATAAAGTCTCACCCGAGGTAGAGGCGGGGGTAGTTGTAGGACTCAGGTGTCTGCAACCTTAGTCGGGACACATATCTGTGGTTATCTTTCTTACAGCGCACTTAGCATCCGTTATTCCTTAACTTACATTCATTAATATACTTCACAGAAGTCATAGATCATCGCAGTGAATATTTATACTAATAATGATTCAGTACTTATCTACAGAAATATATGTTAGATTCAATTGATCAAGCACTAAGCATATCATATATCAAATATAATGTTCATTCATTCATCAACAACACATAGCATAACTAGATCTACTTAATCACATCAAGCACTTAGTCAAGAAACAGATAACTACATAAGAGCGAAGCACAAACCATTATACACGCAGTTATCGTGGTTCACCCCCACCCTGGGGCTACATCCACAAAGTATTCTTTATATTATATTGGTCAAGAAGTTACAACACAGAGCTTCAATGACCCTTACTTCGCACAGGACAGAAGGTCTTCACAGCTTGCTAGATCCTTCTTCCTTTCACTTAGCACAAATCTTTCTACAGTCTCTCACAGGGACTTGCATAGCTCTGCAAGTCTTACCAAAATGCACAGAGCCTTACAACACTTGATCACACAGATCCAACTCTTAGCACTGTAGCCAACTTGCACTAAGCAATCACCAAATGGACTAAGCAACAACCTCTTCTTATTTCTTACATTTCCTATCTATTTATAGATTACAAAATGGGCCTAAATGTGGGTAGACCCACAGGCCGACATCCCTTTCCTATTACATCAACCCAAAACCCTAAAATGGACTCAAAAATAGGTCTTTCTTCCTTAGTTTCTGCTTCGCGTTGCGCTCCATATTTGGCAAGCTATCGCAGTCCCCAAAAGTGGTGAAGTATGACCAAGTACTCTTAAACTTGGTCAAGGGCCAACACCCCCACGACCCTCAGTTCTTCCAAAATTGCACAGTGACTACACATTGATTTTGAACCATGATCAAGAAGTTCAATGTAATTAATTTCGTTGCAAAAAATTATGTTCTTGTTAAAAAAAACAATAATCTATATTTATGTAAAGAGGATTGGATGTAAAAACTAAAAGAATAAAGAAGAACCATGCATATGATAAAAATGCAACAATATTGTGTCTAACATTGGTAGTTGGCACACACAAATACAAATGCATGGAAAACATGAAAATACAAGAAGATTGATAAAAATGAAAGAATATTGTGCCTAATGCAAAGAAAAATGCATGGAAAACATGCAAATACAATAAGATTGATAAAAATGCAAGAAGATTGTGCTTAACACTAGTAGTTAGCACATGAAAATACAAATGCATAGAATCATAATTGATGATTATCTTTAGGAAAATAATCATTTAGGCCATTGGGAAGATCATTACAATCGACCAATTGTCCTTTTCATATGCTAGCCCCAATGCATCTGTTGGACCATCAATCCCCATGGTTGACAATTCTCAGTTGACAACTAAGAATATCAGTGTAAGAATGTATTCATGCCTTATGGGTATCTTTGAATTCATGGCACCGATTCACCATGTTTACGCCATGTCCAATAGGCCCATTTCATCAGAGAGGTATGTTCCTTTCTGCACTTCCTATTTTAACGATCCTTGGAACCTACCTTCCTCGACTGTGTCTTGTGAAGGTCAGTCACATGCTAGAATAGACATGTTGCTATCGATATCAGAGATAGCGTATCAAGTTGTTCTTCACTCTTCCGATGATCCCGGTCCTATTACCTCACATATGGATGAGGATGATGTTCTTAAGCCCATCTGGGCCACTTCGTTGTCTTTCTCACATGACTGCCTCGATGATACTTTTCCCTCAGATGAAGCTATCATCAAGGCCATGAATGGTTCTGAAAAACCTTGGGATGATATGCATCATCACTCTTATTTTCTCCTAGAGCTTGCTAGAATCAAACAAGATGAATTTCGATCTACTCTTAGTGAGATAGTCAGTCACGTTATAGTTCCACTTGATACGCATGACATTTATTCCAAAGGAAATATGGAGAGTGTATCTCCTGCCGTCATGATCGATATCTCTTGTACCCATGGAAAGATTGAAAATGTACACATCGATGCAGATTGTTCACAAAAATAAATCTTGATCTACACCGAGCTCTTCAAGGAATTTCAAGATGTATTTGGTTGGTCATATGAAGAGATTCTAGGAATTGACCCTTGAATTGTCAAACATGAGATGAAAACTTACCCGGATGCTAAGCCTGTTTGACAATGTCTTAGAGTTTTCAATCCCCGGAAGGCCCCTACTGTTAAGGCAGAGGTAGAGAAAGTTCTTAATGTTGGATTTATCTACCTAGTTCCCTTGACTAAATGGGTATCCAACCCCATTCCTATAAATAATAAGCAAGGAACCATCCATGTATGCATAGATTTTCGCAACCTGAACAAAGAATGTCCTAAAGACAACTTCCTGACACGTTTCATCGATCATATTCTCGACGAGTGTGCGGGAAGTGAAGGTTTTTCTTTTATGGATGGATTTTCAGGGTATAACCAAATTCAAATCAAACCTGAGGATCAACATAATACGTGATTTATTTGTCCTTAGGGTACTTTCTCATATCGAAAGATGCCCTTCGGCCTTAAAAAATCCAAAGAAACCTTCCAATGTGCTATGACCTTCGCATTCCACAATATTAAGCATATAGTCGAAGATTATCTTGACGATATTGTTTCTCACTCTCATAAGAGAGTGGATCACCTTAAGCACCTTCGACTAGTTTTTGAAAGATGTCATCATTATAGAATTTGGTTCAACCCTCATAAATGCATCTTTTGAATTAGGTCTAGACTTCTTCTAGGATTATTAATCTCTGAGACTGGGATCATGGTAGATTCATTAAAGGTTGAGGAAATACTTCGATTGCCTCCCTCGTGCACTATTCGACAAATTCAAGGTTTACATGGGAGAGATAACTTTTTACGTCAGTTTATAGTAAACTATGTCAATATTACTAAGGGTTTCATGCATCGTAATAAGTTTGAAGAAGGGACACCCTTTATCTAGGATGAGTAGAGAGCCTGGAATCGCCGATGCTTTGAATGAAGGCTTGTAGTATCGGCATACTCGCTAAAGTCCTCTGGGATTACGGTAGAGATTACTTGATTTATGTCACCGTAATAGAAGAGACAATTGGTATGGTTTTGGTTGAGGACAATGATGATCTCTGTGAGCATGTCATCTATCTTAGTCAAAACTTAGTCGGTCCTAGGCTCAAATATTCTCACGTTGAAGAGATAGCTTTGGATACCATCCCTGAGGGGATCCTTGATTCTGCAAAACTACTATGGTTTTGATGTCCGATCCATTTCAATCGTCCTTACAGTGTGTCATAAGGGGGACAAAATGATAGTTCTTTTTACAAGAGCGAATCTTGATTTCCTTACGTGAAGTCCAAGAAATCACTACTCTTTGTAGATTTAATATACGACTTACCACGATTGGAAGAAGATGTTAATCATGTTTATTCTTTTAAATATGAACACATTTTCCTTGTCTCTTAGTCAATCCCATGGTAGGGAGACATTGTTCTCTATCTTCAAAAATTTGAAGTTCCCTCAGCACCTCTTCTTGAGATAGTAGACAATGTGTAATGCCGATACCTGAATGGGGTACCTTATTTATTGACAGCACTATGTATTGTTGAGGAATAGACAATATCCTACATAATTGTTTAACCCCAACGAATAAATAGAGTTAGTTATAAGCGATTTCTGATGGGGTTGTGGTGGTCATCTATTTGGGAAACACAACAACCTAGAAAATTTTGTGAGCCAACTATTTATTGTTGTATAACTTTAAATATTGTGTTGAAGAGGGCAAGAAGTGTCACCCTACGGTGTTCACTTGGAAATCGCGGCTTGCATACAGCCCCTCTCCATCCTGTCATTATCGTCGGTCCCTTCACCGAGTTGTGGGTGGAATTTTTTGGATTAGACAACTTGGTGGGGGAATCAACACATTATCATGATTAGGTAGACTACTTTAATATAAATTAAGATTGACCATGCCTATGGATAGATCTAACCGAGGTATCCCTTTTCACGTTCAATCAAATTATATCCCATTTCAAAATCCCAAAATAGATTGTCAGTGATCATGGTAGTCACTTTTGGGAATAAAAATGATGGAAGAGATAGCATCTAAGTTGGGGTTTAAGAATGGTCATTCTTCCCCTTATTACCCCAAATAAAATGGACAAGTAGAGACCATCAACAAGTCTCTCAAGACCATTTTAGAAAAACCATCACGACCCGAACAAATCGTGGCATATTATGTTATATCCACTTTGGGCATGCAAAACTTCAGTCAAGACCTTATGCGATCATGACAGTGGAGATGCCTCTATGACAATCAAAGTAAATGAATGGCGTGTTAAGGTCCAATACAATAATTATGTCTATCCTCGATTATGCAGTCAGGGGTGACTTGGTCATTTTATATTATCAAGCCAAAGAACTCATGAAGTCAAGTTCAAAACCATGTACGATCCTATATTGTGCAATGTGTCTTTGAAAAAAGGTCCTATGAATTAGAAGAATATTATTATGAAGGGAACATGTTGGCCAGGAGAGCCGAGAGCCGAGGGATCTACTTGAAATTATACTACGCTTGAGCCCCAATCTTGGGTGTAACTCTTTTGTATACTAATGTAATTTAAGATTGTATATCTTTCCCTTGCACTTTTTCTTTAGATTTCTTATTGAGTTTTCCCTTGGTTGCGGAAGATGTCCATGAGTCTTCAATCTACCCAGGATTCATAGATGAAGCTAGTCATCATACATGGAACTTGGGTTAAGCACAACGAATTCGTTTACTTGAGGAGGTTCTCTTGATTGTCAACCGGTGTGGCATATTCCTAGGTTCATCCACCGAATAATGTGGTCGAATATGGCGTTGTTATAGAAATTTTGCACTATACCATTTCACGTAGGTATTCTCTCTTTGGAGGTTCTCCCGGATTCCCAATTAGTAGTATGTGGAGTTGAATGAAATTTAATGTGTTTGTGACCCTACGTTACTTTGACGGTCCCTGGTACACCTTTTAGAAATACAACTTGATTTTATTACTTATCATTACATACTAGAGTTCTAATTATATATTCGATGCTTATGCTAATTTCATTTTAGATTGGCATTTGTCACGCATAACTAAATCAAAGAAAAAATTCTCATCAATGTACATTGTAACAAAGTAAAACCAAAGAACCATGTTTTATATATATTTCCAAAATATGATGTTTATGGTACAAAATTGGGGATAACACCATCAATACACATATACAACCGATAATACCAAATCCATGACATCTATGCAGTGGCACCCGGATGTGTGTCATGCTAACAAACTATGACATTTGTGAGATGATAAAAGAGTCACACCCAAGCTCTATGCATACCAACCACTGCCATTTGCATATCCAAAATACTCTACCCGAACCATCAAAATCCTATGTGTGGAATGAGACAGGTTTCCCTGCACTTTTTTGAAGGATTCTCTCTGCTTCTTCTCCCACCACCTCATCTCCCTAGTTCCATTGATGTTTTGGAAACTTACAGTCCTGAGTGATTAGCGATTCGTATGCATCACACATGTGTTTAGTTAGTACTTAAACATCATCAAAAATAATTTTGTTTTCCTATACAAAAATACAAAAAATGAAATGTTTAAAACTTTGACATACCTATGTCCCTATAGGTAGAACCTAATGGTAATGTAATTTCTGGATATCCTCTGAAGTCGATTCCTTGTGTAAGGGTAGTCATCTATATCAATGACCTGTCATCTCCAATAGTAAAATAAATCATCATTGTAGGTGGTTGGGACCCTACCACTACTATCTCTCATCACCTTGGTGGTGATGGGTGTCATGGATGGATCATGAGGTCCATGGGAATGATCTCAACTCTGGGTCCCAAACCTAGAACTCGCTCTAAGAAAAAGATACACAAGATGGAAGGAAACCCGAAGTTCCTCTTATCATCTTGTTTGCATTATTTCAATTGGCTCTTCATATTAGCCGGTGAGAGAGGTACAACAATCATATATTGTGGGTCTCAAACACTCTATGGGGTAGAACATAAGTGAACTCGATTCACGGTGTAGAAAAATTCGATCTTGTGATCCGTTTCAAAATGAGGAAAAAAATATTAAGGCTTAGATTGTTTATCGCTCGGATGGGGAGTTGAATCCCGACCTTATCGGTCCCTATAATGCAGGGATCTTCTATGTTTTCTTCTATCTTCATGTGGCTCGGCTCCCCGGGTTTTGAGGTTCACCACCTCACCACGGCGTCTTCTCAAGAAAATAAATATCCTCGACTTCAATGCCCAATGGTTTTGATCAAGGTTGAAGATCTCAATATCTAGATCCAAGTAATCCATGAGAAACGAAGGTAGCAACCTCACTTGGGCCCTCATCCTTTTGAGTTTAAAACTTGTAACTCCACATTTTTAAGGCCATTTGGGCCCCAGGATCTCTTTCCAACATGACATCTACCTCCTCATGTTCCCCTTCCCTCCCACTCTAGCACCATCTATTAAATTATGAGCTTGATTTATTATGCGAATTAATTCTCACTACTACATTGGGAGGAAATTATGACAAAATATTACGACGGTTTAAAATTTAATCGTAATTTTTTTTCTTTTTTGGACTAAATTTACTTCTTTTTTTCAGGGTCCAAATGTTAGTCTCTCTAGCGACCAACATTCCACGTTGGTCGTTATAAATACTAAAGTTCATATCTATAGAGACCAACCACAAGTTGAATCTCTGGTGATGGGCTTTAGTCGCGACTCAACACTATAGCTGCATATTGAGAATCAAGCGGTCATTGACCCCATTGTTTGGTCAATTTGACCGAATTTGTTGGAAGACCGACAAAATTAATCCTATATATATCTCGGTTATGACAAATTTTCTATAGTTGCGACAATCATTTTCTCTGATTGTGAAAATCATTTTTCTCGATTCTGACAATCATTCGGGTGTTTTGTTACAATGGTGTTCTAGTTTTTTATGAAATCTTGATTTCAATTCTCTTTCAGAAGAGAAACATTGAATTGATGGGAATACGGAGTTGATATTTTGAAGGTCAGTACTTAAAACTTTTACGTGTGATTTAGTAATTTGGTTCTATTGAACTATTTTACGGTTTATTTTCACTCCTTAAATTAGATTTTATGGTTTATTTTAACTCCTTTAAAGATTTTATGGTTTATCCACTTTTTGATAAGAGTAAAAAATGTGCGATTGACTCTGATCCACAATTTCAAGATCCTATAAAAATTGATCTGAAAATAACTGAAACTGAATATAATAAAAAAAGAATATGACAAGTAAGATCAATATAGGTCGAATTTACCCTCTTAGCATTACTTGGCAGCCTGCAGGTGAAGATCATAGAGTTCAAGATCTCTGTTTAACAATTGGGCGATTTTTGTCAAAAATAGAAATTCCATTTGGATTCCTTCTTTCATATGTCTTCAAAACGCGAGGAGATGATTTAAGTTAATTATTATTATCTTTAATTTGATACCATTCCCACATGTTACGGAACTCGAAAAAACATGATCTGGGAAGAAATAATTAAATTATGGACTCTTCAACACATTCAACGTTTCATTGGTCTTGCGTTTTTCCTTTTAGCCGTCGAAAATCAGAGCTTTTGTGACTCTAACGTCAAATTTTTCACTTGGTAAAATTAGAAACCTAAAATAAAATTAGGTTTAATTTAAGAAGAGAATCGATTTATACATTGAAATACCATCTTGGCAATCTGCAGGTGAATATCATGGAGTTCAAGATCTTTGTTTAACAGTTGGGTGATTTCTGTCAAAAAATAGAAATGCCATTTGGATTCCTTCTTTAGCCATATGTCTTCAAAACTTAATGAGGGGGATGATTTAACTTCTCATAATTATTATCTTTAATTTGATACCACCTATTTCCCACATGTGTTTTGGAACTTCGAAAATCACGATGCAGGCATAAATAATTAAAATTTTGGACTCTTTAGCACATTCGACGGCTCATTGGTCTTGCGTTTTTCCCTTTAGTTGCCGAAAGTCAGAGCTTTCAGCAGTTCACTACACTTTCAAATTTTCCACTTAGCCACCGAGAAAGCGTTGGCATGAGGGACGGAACCAGGGGTTCAAGCCTTCGAGAGAACACCAACAAAACTAACTACCGATACACGGCAGCACACGTGAAGCATGTGAAGTCTCGCAAGGTATTATGCGGGGGTGGTTTGTAGGAATGTCGGTGTATCCTTAGGCTGGGACGGATCTATGATTATGTTTTCTTTAGCGCTGGCATCGAGTTATTCCAGCAACATACATTCATTATTACACTTCACCATAGAAACGCGAACATGTGAGTGAATATTTATACTAAGGATGATTCAATACATAGCCACAAAAATATAGGTTATATTCATGGATCAATCGCACTAATAATCTTATATATCAGATCTCACGTTCATTCATATATCATCAATAGAGAGCATAACTAGATCTACTTATTCACATCAAGAACTTAGCCAGAAGAGATAAACACATTATAGCGAAGCACAAAGAACTATACACATAATTCTTATGGTTCACCCACCCTAGGGATACATCCACAAGTATTCTTTATATTATCTTGGTGAAGTAGTTTACAACACAAATCTTCAATGACCCTTACTTCACGGAACGGAAGATCTGCGTAGCTCTGAATCCCCTTCTTCCTTGCTCTTACTTCATTTACACCAAAGCTGCGCTTAGCTCTCCTATCTCATGCATGGAGCACTCTAAGATACATCAGATCACATAGATCGGTTACTAGCACTAAGATTCTAGTTATACATCACATAGATGTACTACATTACTAATACTACTATATTCCACTTCTCCCTATTTACATTGCCTATTTATGGGTTACAAAATGGGCCTAAGCGTGGGTAAACCCATGGGCGACATCCCTTTCCCAGTAAATCAACCCAAAACCCTAAAATGGACCCAAAATAGGTCTTGCTACATTACTTTCTTCTTCGCGTTGCACTCCTTCCTTGTAGTGTCAGCGATCCCAAAAGTGGTCAAATATTACAAGTATTCTTCAAAACTTGTTCAGGGACCAATAGGCCCCCAACACTTTCAGTGACTCGAGACGAGTCACTCGGGTCCTAACAATTCTTCTTGAGCATACCGAGCTTGGCTCGAGCGACTTCGACTTGTTGCAGTACGACAACCTCTTGTTAGGTAAATTCCTAGATTATTGTGTCATTGAGTGGTCCTTCCAGGCGTTGTTTTGTGGTGATGGCACCCTGTTTGAGTTTATCTCCCTAGCTTTCAAGTTCAACGAGAAGTTGGCTTGCCTTCTCTTGGAGTGTTTGTAGTCTTTGAGAGACTTCCATTACTTTATTTTGCAACATGTTTACTTGTTGTTGAATATGCATTGTTTTTTCGAACCTCTTCATTCTTTCAACTAGGGTCCGCGGAATATTATCCGCCTTTTATCACGTACTTTGCTTCATGGAGTGCACCTCAATGTACGCAATTATGGATTCTACCATCGAGGGTTTGCAAATTACGGAACTTCTAGTTGCTTAGTTGCCTACATTCGAAACCAAAGGTTTTTTAATCCCGGGTGACTATGCTTTGGCAGTTGGCCTCTCTTAGATCTCTTATCTCTTAGGGTGTCTCAAGCACAGTGCATAGCTCCAGATCTATGATGTGTTGTTGAATTTTTTGGATTACTTCTTCAATTTGTACCACCTACTGTGGAACTCATTCCTCGGTCTGTACTTCAACAACTGTCACAAATCAAACTTCTCTGTTGACCCTTTCCTTAAATTCAATTTCCTCAGCGAGCAACTGTTCCTTTCTTTGTTGTAACTATGCTTTTTCCTCCTCCCACTTGGCTTGTAAGGAAAGTTGCTCCTATTATGCCTTCCTCTATTGTACTATAAATGTGCTCTGTACTTGCATGAAATATTGGGTTGCTAGCTATGTCTTCTTGGCTTCGTCGAGGTGATCTTAATTTCTTGGTGATCAGTACTTGGCCTTGTGGGCTCATCGCTTGTTCACGATATTTCCATTGTTAATGGTTAAGTAAGCGCTTGGCCAGGATTTGGAGTGCACATTTGCACTTCTTTGAATGCGCGTAATCCATGAAATACTCCCTCCTTCTTTTCTTCTTTCCTTTGAAGCTCTAGTGAAACATCATTCGATTAGTAATGATTAAAGAGTTGAAATCATCTGGGGGTAAGAGGGTAGTTTAATGAAGTGCAGGAACGTAGTTTTCTTTCTAGATGAGGGCTTTGGTGGTAATATTCCTTTTCTTGGAGGGATATTCCTTGTCCCTAGGAAGAGTAACCTCGCCTTTTCTCTGTTCAACTTCTGTGCCCCGTAGTTCTTCATCATTACCTCCCTTCGAAGTAGGTGAGAGTGAAGTAGTCTTCGTGGATTTACTATGGATATCTTGAACTTCCATAGCCTTCTTGAACTGTCGCGGTCTTTGGTGGTATCCGGTATAGCTTTAGGGCTATCCAAGTCGGACATTTCTATGGGGTCTACTGAAACAAGGATTTCTGCTAACCATTCCTTGGTATCTCACTCCAAGTCATCTTATGGCCATTTTGTAATATGGTACGGAGTTGTTGTTTTACTGATAACGTGTAGGTGAAGTGATGATCTACCGGTGAATTTCATCAAGGTCTAAACCTATGAAGTGTGTTGGTTATGATTCACGGTGTGGGGCAGATGGCATCGCTGGCCAGTGTAGTAAATTGTGGAAGACAATATTGAATGCGCCTTTGTTGTTCATGTCATTTGGAGTACCCGCGGTCTGAGAACCCTCGTAGCCAATGGTTGAAGGGTTTGATCTACGAGAAACATGGCTTGCCAGAACCAGTTCCCATGTGATGAAAGCTATCAATATGAGAGGTCAACTGAAGTGGAACTCATACCTTTGGTCTTGCGCTTCTCTGCAATCAAGTTCTAACTGGTTTACAAGATATTGTGCACAATTCATCTGTAGTCCCTCATTGCACTTCCCTAAAGGGTCAACTTCTAAAATCCGGTCACTATTAGTTCTATTTTCCGGACTAAATTTCTAGCGATCGATTTGGAAACCAAAGAAAACACCGTTCTCAATGGAGGATGCCTTGTAACCTCATGTGCCTTTATCGGAATATAAGCCATGTATGTGTCTTTTATTCGACGGGGAACGTCGCGGTCTTTCGAGGTCAAATTCACGCAGTCGGGAATACGCGTACTTAACCATTGATCCAATTGATCAAAAGTGGATCCGGTGACAGTAGTCCAACCATAGGTATCCTCCGTGGTAGGAGGACAACAACAGTCTAACACACACATTGATTTCTGATGCCTTCCAAAATTTGGAATCTTCATTACATTGAGGAGGTTCGACTACGCGAGGTTATGGTTCAATTGTTGCAGTACAATATTGGGGTTTATTTCCTTTGTAATAGTCAAATACTTTTGCAGGGCTAGCATACTATAAAATTTGTGATCTCCAAGGTTAAATAAGCTAAATTCGGTAGTGATTGAGCTTCTCACGGTCAACATGGTACCCAACACCGAGTGCGTCCGCGACTATAAAATAGTCGAAGTCTCTGGGTATAGATTCTCGATTCACTAGTCCACTTAATGGTGGGATATATATTTAGGCAAAGATGCGGGGATCATCTTCCGGTGTGAAGTCATTTCGAGGAACAGATGTAAAGATCTTTACGAAGGCGTCGGGATGGTCCCTACTGAAGCGGGTGGAGGGGAGAGAAGATGGTGAATGCTGGCTGAGGGATGATGCCTATATGTATGAACATTCCGCGTGCGATATGACTCTCTCGGTCATTAAATCAATTAGAACTTATTCAAAATTTCTCCAGCAGGTGTTGAGCTGGTCATTTACAACCACAAACTTAGGTTAGCGGCTTTGGTGCAACGATTGAGAGACTTCACGATTGAATAGTAAGGAAATGATCACCGGTGAAATGAAGCTCGGGGTTTGTTACTCCGATTCACGATTAGAAAAAGTATTCTCGGTGCATGGTGTGATGGGTTAAGTAGGCAATCTTAGCAATAGTCCTTTTTCAATGGACATGGGGCCTTCATTGACTCCATTCTATCCATTTTGGTGCTATCCAACAGTCTAGTTGTAACCCATAACTACTTTTCGATCCATTAGGGCGGCGGTCGAACAAATATATCATTCCAATGGCTATATTGCTTGATCATGGTGAAGTACTCTGTCGTTGATTACGATATCTCGATGAAGCTTCAATTCTGTAATTCTTCTTGCTGCGCAGTGTCCTCTAGAACCTCTTGTGACCTTACAGTACTATCCATTTTCTTTCTTAACCTCCTAGCCTTCTTCCTAGTGAGCTTAGTCTCGATAATTCTTCTACCATTGATGTTTATCTTTTGTGGTCTTAGTTAGTTCGCGTTGTTGAAATTCTTTCCTAGGGTTCCTTGATAATACTAATTCTGTATCAAAAATAGGTAACTCAATATTTTAGCGGGATCCTCAATTGTTCTCTTAGCTTCAACATCGGAGTTGTTAATATTAAATATATGTGATCTTCTCTTATGTTATTCAATCAAGTGTGCGATCCTTACGGTCATAAAGTCTTTTAACTCATACCTCTTCTATTCAAAAAATTTCTTCTTATTTTTGTTTGGCTTGTTCTCTATCAATTCAAGGTTTCCATATGAGCATGAGTAAATGGGGCCTTGTCTTCAACAAATTTAATGATCTCCAGTCTTCCTCTTTCAAAGTTCCATTGGCACTCATACGTATCGGTGAGCCTTCCCCATAGGTTTACTAACTTTCCTCGAAACTTGTTCCTCCTAAGTCATAGGTATCCGGGCGAGCCTTCCACATAGGTTTACTAGCTTTCCTCTGAAGAAACTTGTTCCTCCTAGGGAAGGGATCATGGCAAGCTTCCCTATAGCTTCCCAAGTTCTTTCTAGCATAATGTTCACTTGTGTTTCTTCAACAAGAATACAGTCAATGTCAAACTCCCTTATTCTTGCTTTGATTTTCTCCTTTTCTTTGAAGATCTCTGACAGCCTAACATGTCGGTGGTCATTCAAGGTATCTTTCATTTGTAGCAATATATTTTTCTGATTATTTCTGGGTTTCTACTATAATCTTGGTCTCTTGATCTCCTTCAGGGTTTTCTTGCTCCATATTCAACTTCTCAATCCTAGCAATCAGTCTAGGAAAATCCAATACTTCATGGTCCATAGCCTTACATCAGAGGCAACTAGGTCTTCTCCCAGGGCATTCCTTATCAAGATGTCCCAATCTTCTGCAACTCTAACAGAGGGTTAATCCTCTTTTTTGTTTAGATGTTCCCCAACTCCTTCTGTACTACGCACTAGGATCATGGTGACTAGCCTAAAAAAAACTCTTTCTAGGATCCTGCATCCACATGTTAGTCCAAACATTCTTTTGATGCATAGGTATAACATCTCTATCACTATACTTATCGTATCTATTCGTATCAAACTTTCTTTCATCTATTAATGCCCTAGTTTTGAAGCTAGGACAGAATCTATCAAACATACCTAAATCCATGCTTTAGAAACAAAAAATGTCACTTATCTTACTTCTATAGAGAACAAAGCTTCCAGATCTAAGACTTTTAACTATTCTTACCTTTATCAAAGAACAGAGCTTACAGATCTTACCTTTTTCTTCCAGATCAAACCTCTTTCTTTGCAAATCTGACTTCTTTTCTTTAGATATGACCTCTTTTCTTTAGATATGACCTCTCTTTCTTCAGATCTGACCTCTCTTCTTCAGATATGACCTCTCTTTCTTGGAACAAAGCTTCACAGGTCAAACAAAACACTGTGCACTAGGGAAACAGATCTATGCACAGAGATTATTTTGCACAAAGCTTCTTCTTCTTCAGTTCCGAGCAATCACAGTTTCAGGTCCTGGAAACGAAACCATTTGTTCGCACAGGGGCAGAACCAGGGTTCAACGCTCAAGAGCACACCAAAAAAACCCTAACTACTGGCCCTTTCGGCAACACCTATGAAGCAGATGAAGTCTCACCCAAGGTAGAGGCAGGGGTGGTTGCAGGACTCAGATGTCTGCAACCTTAGCTGGGACACATATCTGTGATTATCTTGCTTACAATGCACTTAGCATCAGTTATTCCTTAACATACATTCATTAATACACTTTGCCGAAAGCACAAAGCATTGCAATGAATACTTATACTAAGGATGATTCAGTACTTAGCCACATAAATATAGGTTAGATTCAGTAGATCAAGCACTAAGCATATTATATATCAGATCTAACAGTCATTCATATATCATCATTACAAAGAATAACAAGATCTACTTAATCACATCAAGCACTTAGCCAAGAAAGAGATAAACACATTAGAGCGAAGCACAAAGCACTATACACATAGTTATCGTGGTTCACCCCCACCCTAGGGCTATGTCCACAAAGTCTTCTTTATATTATCTTGGTCAAGTAGTTACATCACAGAGATTCAAGGACCCTTACTTCACACAGGACAGAAGATCTGCGCAGCTCGCTAGATCCTTCTTCCTTTCTCTCTAGCACAAGACTACACCAAACTGCACTTAGCTTTCCAATCTCATGCACAGATCACTCTAAGATACATCTAATCACACAGATCCAGTTACTATAACTAAGCGTCCAGTTATACATCACATAGATGTACTACATTACTATTATTACTATCTTCCTACTTCTCCCCTATTTACATTTCCTACTTATAGGTTACAAAATGGACCTAAACATGGGTAAACCCATGGGCCGACATCCCTTTCCCGTTACATCAACTCAAAACCCTAAAATGGACCCAAAAATAGGTCTTGATACCTTACTTTCTGCTTCGCGCTGCACTCCTTCCTTGGAAATCTGTCATAGTCCCAAAAGTGGTCAAATATGACCAAGTATTCTTCAAAACTTGGTCAAGGGCCAACAAAAACCCTAAAATAAACTTAGGTTTAATTTAAGAAGAAAAATGATTTACACATTGAAATACCATCTTGGTAGTCCGTAGGTGAAGATCATGGAATTCGAGATCTCGGTTTGACAGTTGAGCGATTTCTGTCAAAAATAGAAATGCTATTTGGCTTCTTTCTTTCTCCATATGTCTTCAAAACTTAACGAGGAGGATGATTTAACTTCTGATAATTATTATCTTTAATTTGATACCATTCCCACATGTTTTGGAACTCGAAAAATGCGTTCTGGGCAGAAAGAATTAAATTCTGGACTCTTCAGCACATTCAGCGGCTCATTGGTCTTGTGTTTTTCCCTTTAGTCGCTGAAAGTAAGAGCTTTTGACGACTCACTACGCTGTCAAATTTTCCACTTAGCCACTGAAAACCCTAAAATAAACTTAGGTTTAATTTAAGAAGAAGATTGATTTATACATTGAAATACCATCTTTAAGAGCTTGTCTCTAAGCCTTTAAATCTGAATAAATTGAAAATGATTCTTCTTCTTAATGTTCGTCTTATCATGTGATTTGGAAAACATTAGCAAGTTATTTTTGATCGCTAATATAGTGTTTCGTTTATCATTACCATGCCAAGGAATTGCTTGCCATATTTGATTGTTTGTCTTCAAATTAATTTTCATTACATCATCATTTTTTATGAGAATTAAAGTTGCCTTTATGCTTCTTATGTCATGATTTATTTTTCTCCCCAAAATCTTTCTTGCACTTCTATCAATTTTGTTCCTCAATTTTGACAACATAATAGTAGGTAGATCACAACAAAGAGATTATTAGAATATTCATTTATGTTTGGATGTTTATGTGTAGGTCAATGTGTTGTTTTAGAACCAAGTGTCATTTAGATTCCCAAATAGCCAATGTTGTACCTTGGATATGAAATGCATTGGTTTCATGCTTTGTTCCTTATTTTTTCTAGCTGATTTTAGGTTTCATGATTTGTCCCTTATTTTTTCTGAACATGCTATATAATTTTCATTACAAATATCTAAATGTATACCAAATTATTTGAATAGATTTGTATATTGTACTTATAATGTTTCAATGGATTTGTTGTAACAGGTAATTACAATGTCAACTCCAGACGAGAAAAGAGATCTTGTTATGTTAAAGAGGCAAATGGTGATTCATGGTGATGGGAAATGTTATTGCCCTTGTTGTGAATGCAAGGGTTTTAATGGAATAAAACTACCTTTAAAAATAGTTGAAAAACATTGTAGGGAGAGTGGGCATGTTGAAGGGGGCAATGAATATCGTCCCATGGTAAGTAATTAGTTATCATAGATCTTTAAGGGTATTATACATTATTTTTTTTTTTTTTAATTTATCTTCCAAAATAATATTTTTGATATACTCTAACTGTATTTTATTGCTTCTATTGTTTTTATTAAAGAAAAATCATCCTAAGAATGTGATGTCACCTAGCAGGAGACATTTTCATAGAGATAATACTGGAGAACAAGTTGAACTTAATAGTGTGGATAATGATGATCACGTTATTCCTATGGAAAATGATGATATTAATAATACAATTGATGATGATGGGACAAATAGATTGATCCAAGACATTTATAATTCTCCAATGGATGATGATGTCAACTTGGAGGAGGACAACTTGCAGGATGATAATGATGACAATGATGAGGACAATGATGGTGAATATATTTTGGATAAACCTATCCTTCAAAATGCCACTGAATCCCTATATGAAGGCACAAAAAACGTGTTCTCTCTGTTGTAATGTTGTTGGTAAACTTCAAGGTATCAAATGGTTTTCCAAACACATGTATGACACAGATCCTAAGGTAAGAAACATAATTTTACAGTTTTATACAATTTTCAAATTTTATTTTATTTTATTTTCAGTGTCAATTGATGTCTAAATTAAGGATGCAATATTTATAATGATTAATATAATTTTCATTATTGATTTTTTTTTTGTATATTGTTGTTGTAGGTTGATAGGTGAATATTTCTTACCGTCACCAAATAAGTTACCTCACACATACCAAGAATTATCTTCCATTCTGAAAGAAATTGGAATGGAATATCAGGTTATTGATGCATGCCCCAATGATCGCATCATATATTATGGACAATATGCATCTAAATCAAATTTCCCGCAATGTCAAATCAGTAGATATCAAACTGATCAGTTAACAAAAAAGGTGCCTCACAAGGTTCTTCAATATATTCCCATAATTCCATGCCTGCAACGACTATTTAGATGTCAGAACATAGCACAGTTTATGGATTACCATGCATGGAATAGAAGTGAAGATGATGTTCTTCGAATGCCTGCAGATGGTTCTTTATATAAAAATATCAAAGAAATATGGCCAATTTTTAAAGAAGAACCTTGTAATGTAAGGATTTCATTGGCAGTTGATGGTGTAAATCCATTTGGTGAGCTCAGGTCTATCTACTCGGTGTGGCCTGTTTTTGTTATAAAAAATATCCTTCCTCCTTGGATGTCAATAAACAGAGAGAACACAATGTTGGCAATGATTGTTCCAAGTATATTTTTATAACGATATTGTTTTTTTAATGTTTAACATTTCATTTGTCTTGTTCATTGCACAATTTCATATATGTATACAAGGTGTAGTAATTATGTGTATTTTTT
>SNQJ01S0189620.1:0-22601 GCA_010110895.2 Picea sitchensis | reverse complement strand
AACCAATTCTCTCCAAGGTGATATTGTTTGCTTATTATTTCACTGTCTATGTCTACCTTTGGTGTCATTGCCTATGTTATCCACTTTTGTTGTAATTTTGGGGCAAGTATAAATACAATTATATTTTGAGGATGATTCATCTTTTCATCCATGAATTGGATATCTACAATTGCAATCTTTCAGTTTGAAAAGTATTCCACTTTGTTTTTCTGAGTGGTGGGTGTGTCATGTTCAACATTGGTGGTCCCTTCTCCATTATGTTAAAACAAAAGACCTAGTTTCCTTTTGTTTGTGTATATAATATATCCACCCTTTGTATCAACACTTCATTTATGTCCTCTACTACTGACACTCTTTCAGTTCTCTCTCTACCTTCTTTTGGTATCCATACTAGAGAATCCTAACTCATTTTATCAAGAAAATGTTGGGATACATGGGATAGATATTACATGGACCTCTAAGGATGGATCATATTAAAGTAATCACTTCCTTTCTTCTCTCGATCAAAATAGTTGGTGGAAATGAGTGGTAGGAACGGACCTAGGTCACACCAAATACTAGATTGGATGGGCTATGCACTTTTATTCAACCTCCTTCTAGCAGACCTACCCCCACTAGGATTTTGAAGAGATCTCTTTCTTATCACAATTCATTTTCCACTACAAACCCCCTTCATGAAACCAACCTTCAATCGCTAGGTATTTTTAATTTCACCCATGGTTACATAGTCAAGTCCTCTCAAATATGGACTCTCCCCTAAATACATTGACAGACAATGAATTGACTAATCTGTGGTTGGTGACTCACCAGGGAAATCATCTTCTCCCTTCTCTACTTTTATTACTATTTTTGTAGTGACATCAAGGGATTCATCTTCTAACGAGGATGAGAATCCCTTTTTCATGTTACATATGAAATTTCCATTTTGTCATTTCTCTTTTTTCAGTAGTTTAACTTATTTTGTTTTATAATTTATCTTCTATGATATGTTACTATGATCCCACAATGGGTCACTACTCAATTGTACTTTTGAGTCCCATTGACCTACCTTTGAGGTCATTAGTGAACATTGATAAAATTATCATATCTTGGTATTCTTACATTTAGGTACTTTCATTCATAAAAATAAAAACTCAGAAGTTAGGTATCCTAACATAAAAAAGGATCAAGAAAATTATTTCCAGTAAATCCATAACCATTCATTTGTAAAGAAAATATCCATTGCACCTTGAGAATCTCCCCAAAGGAAAGAAACATGCCATACATTTAGTAAAATGGGGATCAATTTTTTTTGTAGTTATTTATAATATTCATTTAAAGGGAGGCATTACTTAGGTCCAGTTAATAACAAGTTTCTTATATGTCAGCATTTTGAGAAGATCAAGAATCTCTACTTAGGTGGTGTTGACATTAATAATACACATGCTTGGTTTGAACACAACTTTATTGGAATGGAAAATATTAAAAGTGTTTCAAGGAATTTCCTTTGGACAACACTCTTTGTGAAGTTTGTTGTCCATATTCATTAGCAACCTACCCTAACCTAGCCACCACTCTAAACTATTAGACTCCTAACACAAGATATCTAGGCCTCTCTCCTACTATCCTAAAAACTCACGTCCATCCTCAGGACTGTCTACCATTTGACTGTCCTAAGCTATTTTTGCAACCCCAACCTACCTAACATTGACCTATTTAAGACCCACGGCTACCTACAAAAACCCTTACTATTGATTGTCCTGAAGTCTTAATTTAAGACCCTATTCCACTTTGACACACCCCTAAAAACAAACTCACATACCTCATAGTCACTCTATCTAAAACACCTCCCAAACTCTCCACCCAAAATCATAGTAAAACCTTCAATTATGATTGCGTGAACATAGTCATTCCCAACCACAATTAATTTTTTTTTGACAAAGATAATTCATGGGGAACATAACCTACAATTTGCATACATAAGCAACATTAAAAGTCTTAACTTGTGTGCATTTGGAGGGGTTACATATCATTTGCATTTGCATATTTAGGACAAGTAGGATTGATACATATTGAATTGAAGTTAAATAGACAATCCCAATTTCTGATATGTAATGAAATGAGAAGGATACTATTGGATTATTGGATTGACACATATGAAATGTTTTGTGGCTTTGAAATATTGATGTCTTGAAATTAGTTTGATCAAAGTCATAAATACTTCAAAGAAAATTATTGTTCTCTATTAGGAAATTGTGCATATCATTAAAATTTAGTCATTGATTGATCTTAATAATTTGAATACTTGCATTATTCTTGATATTGAAAGCATCATCCTCTAGGCAATGCATACAAACACAAACACATGTGGAATTTGCACACTTAAGTGAATATCTTGTTGTCACATACATTTCCTTGAATCATTCATTGAATATATTTTAGATGAGTTTACATGAAAGAGTGCTTCATTATTTCATTGTATGTAGTTTTTTTCATATCATGGTCTATGTGAAATCTAAGATATTTTCACTCTTCGTTGTTTTCATAAATAAAGAATCTATGTACAGAGGTGAAAGACGGGCCCTCAGTAGGCAAAGTTTCCATTGGTGGGTTGTTTAACCTAGTGAAACATGAAGGAAAACATGTAACAGATCGTGATTTTATGGAAAAGTGGACACCAATCTATTTTGTCTCTACTCACTATACCGATATTTTCCTAGATGAAATTTAGAAAATGGTTGTTGAAATTGGTAAAATAAGTATGTTATTAACTCTTTCAATAATCTATGTTCAACATTGATTTATCATGAAATAAAATTATTTTCCTTGCATGAAAAAATGTTATGGGGATATTGACAAGTAGTAATCATAGTTCAGAATTGTTTTTCAACCTAATTGTATCTGAAAATTGTGAAATATTAAAATTAACTCCAGACAGATTATTTGTATAACTACCAAATGCACATATTTTATGTTAATACATTTCATAGCATTTATGTGTTTCTTATTAATATGCACATTGTACATAGCTATGCTTTCAATTGTTATTTCCATCTCAATGAGATATGTATTAAAATTGGTCATATGTTGGATGTGACTATCAACCTCCTAGGGCTTGTATCACGCTCGGGAAGGCTGACTATCTTCTTTACATGTCTTTGTAGCTTCTAAATTTAAGCTTCTTGTTCCTTGGATTTTTCTCTTAGGCATTGATTTTCCACATCTAACAAGAATTCCTTCGATTTAATAGTGCCCAAATACTCCGTAAGGGAGGTCTGTTGCTGAGAAAGCTCCTCCACCCAATGCTCTATATTCACCTTCCACAATTTGAGGCTTGATATTAAATCCCCTAGCATGGATTGAGACTCATCCCAATGGTTCTTACATCTAGAAATCACAAGGTAAATTGGATCAACGATATTGACCATTAGGGGGTTGACTCTAGTTCCATCTCCCAAGTACATAATGAAAGTGTTATCTCTCCAAGAAATCACTCCCTGAGTGTAGAAGGGTGTAATATTGGTAACTTAAATAGATCAATAAACTATGGAGGAAAAAGGATCAAATCGGATGACATTATAAACTCACATCCATTTAGAAAGACATGGGTCACTTGAAAGACCAAGGATTTCAACTATGTTGCTCAAAAGGTTTTAATCAATGTGTGAAAACATGGAGAAGACTCATTATGCTAGCAAGAAATACCTACACAAATGCATATGTGAATGGCCAGTAATGATAGGTAAGATACTTCTTCATACCAACAGAAACATATATAAGATTTGTATATAGTAGATGGCCAGACATAATAAGTAAATACTTGCAGCTTAAGATTATGAGTGCACTGATAGGATGAAATCTATCTGGCACTAAGACAAACATAAGAAGCAATGCATATAAGTCTAATATACCAATGAAGAGATGGGATGACAACATTCTATCATTGAGTATACATAAACTTGGAAAGAAAGGATATGAAAACTAAACAAACAAAGTGAAAGAAGCTCGATGTCCATATATATTCATGGACATCTCCAAAGGATGAAATGTATAAGTCTTCAAGAATAGAACCATAGTCCTCAGACTATTTCCCCCCACTTTGGTGTCTTAGAATTCTTAGGATTTTATAGCCTTTACATGAAGGTTTCAAGATCCTAATTTAATGGATCTGAAATACCAAAAATAAACATAATCAATTTTATCTTTTATCATAAATGATCCAATATTATCATCATAAGTCGAATTTGACAACCTCGACAATTATTTGGAAGCTTGCTGGTCAAAGTCACAGATTTTGAAATCTGTCTTTGATGGATGGGCCATTTCTGTCAAGAATATAGATGCCATTTGGATTCATTCCCTTACCATATTCCTTCAAAACTTGATGAAGAGGATGATCTAGCTTCTGATAATTATTATCTTTAATTTGAGATCATTTCCACAGATTCTGGAAATGGAAAAACATGATCTGGGCAAAAAGAAGACTGATCTAGACTCTTCAGAGATTTCGACAGCTTACTAGTCATGTATTTTTCCTTTTAGCCACCGAAAGTTAGATCTTTTCAGTGGCTCATTACGCTATAAATTTCACATTTACCTGCCAAAAGATAAAATTAACCTTTGGCCTATTTTTAGAGGTGAAATCCTCATTTTATTGAATTTATGTGAATTTGAGCCTTTCTCAAAACCTCTAAAAATTTAATATTTAAAAATAACTCTTCTACCTAATGATCCTCTTATCATGTGATTTGGGAAATATTAGCAAGTGATTTTTTATCACTAACAGAAAGTATCCTTCTGTAGCTTGCTAGTATGGGCTTATTCCTATCTGAATGACATTTTTTTTTTTTTAAACCCCAACATTAGTTGCTCTAGCGACGCACATGTTCATTGCTTGTATAGCCATTTGGTCGCTTGAATAAGTTTGCCAGGGTTGTCTTGGTTGCTCTTGCGACTAATATTAGTCATTAGACCGACTAAGATTAGTTGCTAGACCGACTAATTATGGTCGCTAGAGTGACCAAGGTTATGTTTTCCTTAGAGATGCTGGCAAGGCTTGTGACTAAAGTGGGTTGCTAGACCGACTAATCTTGGTTGATGGACTGATGAATGGTAAATTTTCCCTATTGTGTATAGGATTCTTTTCCCGGTCGCTAGACTGGCGAATCAATTCCGACGAAACAAAAAAAAAACATCTTGGTCGCAACAACGAACTTATTCTGATGAAACTTCGTCACTACTTCGTCGCAAAAACGTTCAAATTTAGTAGTGTCTTTTATTTTCTTAAACACTTTGATTCCAGCTTAATACACTTCAATAATACCAAATCATAACCGGATAGCAATAACTATGTAGATAAGTAAGCATGCACATCAACAACACATATACCCTGTGGAAACCCTATACAGGGAGAAAAACCCCAACAAACGATATTCCTTTATTGCATTAATAATGTAAGATCACTTACGAATATACACCATGGATGTTCTACTCTTAAAGAGCTTTCCAAGATTACTCTGACCTGATAAAGACCTGAGAGACCTTGTTGAAATACATCTCTGATATGTTTCCTCTATTGTTGATATATAACACTGATATGTTGTTGATATATGCCTCTAATATGCAACCTCTATTGTTGATATACAACACTCATATGCTTCACTCGAAATAGTAACTTGTTTTCATGCCTTAATCATAACTCATCTTCATACTTTAGTTCGAACTTAGAACTAGACTTGAGACTTCAGCATTACACTTTACTTTGAAAATAGAACTAAACTTGAGACTTCAGTTACAACTCATCATTACAATTTAGTTCGAAAATAGAACTAGACTTGAGACTTCAGTTACAACTCAACATTACACTTTAGTTCGAAAATAGAACTAGACTTGAGACTTCAGTTACAACTCAGCATTACAATTTAGTTCAAAAATAGAAATAGACTTGAGACTTCAGTTACAACTCGACTCTTTACAAGGAAATTTGAAATTCTCTTCATGGTGGATAATGTTACACGTGCCAACACACTATATCAATACATTTATATCATTTGCAATATTAGGAATATCATTTGTTTCTAGTGCATAGGAATTTTATATTCAACCTAACTTTTGGTAGATGCCTTAACTTTTTGTAATGTCCTAGGACACCTAGGCCGAGCCACGATACTTGAGATAACTCTTTCATTCTCTCTGCGGAACATATTGTAACATACCTAGCACCCAACTGAGCTATGCCACGTAAAGTTTTTGAATTGCATGCAATTAAAACATATATACACACATAGATCTTGCGGAAACATATATATAAAATGTAAACATACAAATACATCTGTAAATGCACGGATTCACATCGAAATAACAGTAAAGGTATACATGCAACATATGCGAGTAATACCCATAAATGTAAAGACATATATAACCACACATAAGATAAACCCATAAAAATACACATGTAAATGACAATGCAACATGTAATTTTATCACATAGTTAACACTTATCTTGGAAATAATATCACCAAATGCATGCAGACCTTCCACGAACCTCCTAGCCTTAGACCACATTGTTCATCACTCTCAACAGTGAGTCACCCCTGAGCTAGGACTAAACTCCACCCAGGTAAAGGGATTCCTAACCAGGCTAAAGGCTTATAGACAATAGGAAAGACTCTGTCACATGTGCCAAATCAAACTAACAACCTACATTCCCTCATTCCCCACATCCCTGTCCCACCCAAGAAGTGTTCCCCTTCTCTTCTCAACAATCTTCGGCTTCCCCACTTCCTTTTCGGGCTTCAGCAACATGATGGATAGGAAGTCTTAGAGCCTTGTAAATGAAGTTTAGAACCTTCAAGAAATAAATTCCAGAGAATTTCTCACGGGCCTGACAACCCACCTCTTCAATATCCCATGAGATTGATGTTTGTCTCTAACGATGTCTTAAAAACAACCTTAGTTTAACATTAATTTGTCAACCCAAGGATTTGTCTTTTATCTCAAGAATATCAGCAAAGTTTATGCAGATAACTCGTAGAGGATAAAATCACGTAGTTAAAGCAAATATGAGTTTATCAAGAATCAAGTTCCTCAAATGTTCATTAAAGATTCTTAGACTAAGATCTTACTTAACCAAATTGAAATTTGATTAATAACATGCTACGAATGAAAATGAATTAACTAATCTGTTGAATTTGTTTAACTAAGATGCAGTAATTGAATCTAAGTAAAGACTTGCAGAATCAACTATCAACTATGAATCAAATTGTTGGAAAGAAAATAACGAATTACTCTATCTGTGGAAAGAAACAATAATTGTAATTTAATCTAAAGGGAGAACAAATGTAACTTAACTGAAAGGGACAACACATGTAACTTAATTTAAAGGTACAAAAAATGTAAGTTAATTGAAAGGAACAACAATTGCGAATCTAAGTAAAAGGAACAACGCCTATGAAAATGTGAGGAACTGTCAAGCAGTAAACTACAGTAATGGAAGTTGGAACAACAATCACTAGCACTTAAGGGAAACATCTATCTTCTATACGCAAACAACATAAAATCATTAACACACTTGTGCATTTATATTGACTATTGTGAAAGAGATTTGAATCACAGAACATAAATCAAACCGATACAATTATAGATTGAGACAGTAACTCCTTCATACCGGGCCCTTGGTCCTTAGAATCACTGCTACTAGAAACTCAGTATGTAGAAATGGTGAAAACATTCAAATCTTTTATTGATTCCATAGCTGGTACAACATTTACAAAAACTGCTTGTGCAGAGCAATTCTGAGTTTTGAATACTTGGATACAATACTTAGATTATTTTTTTAGAATCTATTACCCTCTATATATTACAATAATATGGGTAAATTAAGCCATCCTGAGGATTGACAGATCCTCGATATTTCTTTACTATTATAAAGTTACAAGATATAAAATCAATCATCTTCAAAACTGCTTTGCGCCAAAAGTCCTCAACCTTCAATAGTTGATGCATCTTCAATATCTCCTTTACTATATGGGGTTTGAAAATGTTTATCCATTCCTATAACAAAATCAAACAATTCCAATTGTATTTTAGAATTTATTTAATATAACTCAATAATATCGCTAGAAGACATATTAGTCATTTTCTATCCTATTTATCCCTAATTAACAGAAAAGTCAATCAATATCACATCATGAACTGTGGGAATAAGGAGGATATTTGTACCTTGTTCATAACCTAACATACCCCCCAGCTTACCTTCTTTCATGTCCTCATGCAAGCTGAGATCTTACATGTAAAGCAGTGGTGATGTAAGGAGGAAAGGTTGGTTCACCAGGTCTCCTGAACCCATTATTTATTTTAAGTTATCCAAAAGAATAATCTTCCCTCTTCTTATTAATTTGATAATATTTATGGTAACTTTCTGGAGGAAACCAAATAATAGGGGGATTATATCTACAGCCAATCCAAGTAGTTCCTTCCTCCTAGAGCATTATGGAATACCTTTCCACTCTGAAGGTAGCTGCAAAGAAATTCCTGAAACCAAAGGGTTCCCTACTTTTTACTTCATTGGAGGATGCATCCCATCTTAACTTGGAAGCAACAAGAGCTTCTTCTTTGAGTTCTCTAAAATATATGATGCCTGAACGTATAACCTATCGATGGATAGGGGATAAATATCCCATGACCCCCTCCCTTTTCATGAATGTTATATGTAGCATAATGGATGGAAAGGACTTTGGAGGCTCCCCTCTAATCCAGATATCTAACCTAGTTTCCCTCTTCATGAAGGTTTTGTGAGCTTTATCCCACCTGATTTGGTTTTTAGTAAATGATAGGAATTCTTGAACCTGTATGTCCCCAATAGAGGGACCAGGGTTATCTTTTCTGTCATCTTCCAAAATGAATTTATGGAAGTACAAATCGCACAGAAAGTATTGTAGCTTCTCTTCCTTCTCTCTGAAACATGAAATAAACTTAGGGACATTGGTAAATGTAATTGGTTTACCTTCTCTGATGTCTTTCACCCTTAATAACATGTAATGTTCCAACAATAATAAAGTATAATTGGTGGCAGGAGCTCTGCAATTGATTGCATCAATGTAGACATCACAAATCTCTTTGATTTTCTCCAAATCTTTTTCCAATTGATTTTGTACCTTCTTCACCTTCCCTTGGGCTCTGGTGAGATCATCATAAGTCTCACTTTCTATTGCTGACATGTCCTTCAGTTGTTTAACAACCTTTTGATGTTCATCCATAGTGACCATATCAACTCTTGGTTGAGTCAATGCTTGTTGGTATTATACCAACTCTTCCTTTAGCCTATCAATGATGGCATTCTGTTCCCGAGACTGAGATGCTCGATATTATTCCATAGAATCCATCTCATCTCTGGATTGAGTTAATGATTGTTGGGCTTGTATACTCTCTGCTTCCAATCTATCAACGATAACACTCTGTTCTTGAGACTGAGATACTTGATGCTCTGCCATAGTCATCAATTCATTTCTATTTTGAATCATGCTTTCTTGGGACTGCATCAATTCTTCCTCCAATATATTAATGGTAGCATCCTGCTCAAGGGATTGAGATGTTTCCTCTGAGATTGGGGTATCTGTCTGCACCTCAGCATCAATTGTTTCTGTAGGGAGCATTTCTTCTACTATCATTATTTAGGTTTCCATTTCTCATGTTTCTAAAGGAATTACTTCCTCATTCTAAGCATCCTCTACTATTATTTATTTAGGGTCTATCTGTGTCCCCACATATTTTTTAGTGGCTTCTCTTTTAGGAAGAGGGTTTCTTCCTTACACTCTGGGCATTTTGTTTTTTATTTCTTTCATGGGATTTATCAGCTTGTTCTAGTTGCTTTCTTAAGTATTTAATAATTCCCCTGAGTTTGCCAACTTTCTACTTTAATACTTCAACCTTTTTAGCCCTTCTCTTCAACAACTTGTTTTCCTTTTTTAGCTTTCTGATTCTTCTATGGATTTTTCCTGATTTCTATTTGTGAGGGGTCTCAAGGTCTTCTTCATTCTGTTCAGCAGGTAGTTTCTCCCTGTTCCTTCCAAGTGTTTTGTCTATTCAAGAGGGATACTTACCTCAGGATGAGGTTCTTCCTATTCTACATCCTCTAAGAATGACATTTCAATCTTAGGAAAGTCTTCAACAGGTTTTGAAGAAGAGGCTCGTTCTTGGTATTCTTCTGGCCTATTGGTGTCTCTGTCAATTGAGGTCCCTAAACTCCCTAAAACCTAACCTATTTCTACCTCATATATTTTCAAAAATTGTTATGTCAGGTGCCCCAATGCTGGCTGGGTGTCTTCCTGACTATTTCCTTGTGAGGTTTGTTCTGTATGCTCAATTCCCTGAACATTTTCCTCTAAGGACTGCTCTGTAATGTCCTGAATTTCTTCAGGCTATTTTGTTGTGTCCTAGATTTCTTCAGCCATTTCTTGAATTTGTTCTGTCATTTCCTGAATTTCTTCAGGATGTCTTGTCCATCTGCTTCTTCTTTTCTTATCAATGGGGGATTTAGGAGTAGTTGTTTATCTTTTTCTCTTTCTCGTTGATGCCTCTGATTTTGAGTTCCGAGTCTCTATAATTTGGATGAGGTCTACCTCAACTTTAGGTTGAGGAGGTGGAACTTCTATTTGGGCAGTGACCTCCCCTTCCTGTATCTCTTCAGTTTCCTGTGGTGGGTCTCCATGATGTAATTCAGGTTTTTCTAGTTGTAGAGGTCTATTGGCCTCAATAAGATCACCCCGGGTTAATTGAGTTTGACTCAGGGCCTTATTTACTATCAGTTTAACTAATCCATGGTGGTTGATGATAGCAACAGGATCTTTTGCCTTATGTGTTCTTAAAGAAACCTCATGTAACATGGCATTTAGAAAGAATGGTAAATTGATTACTAACCATTGTTTGAGTGCTTCTAGCAGTTTGAGGTGGCGTGGTTGTATCACATCATATCTTCCATCGCATTTGGTGTACCTCTGAATTACCCCTGCCAATTCTTTCCATGGTTCATTAAGAGTGCTAGGGTTAAGTTCCTTTCCCTTTTTATCCAATTCCTCTCCAAGGTCTATGAAAGATTCTACAACTTCTTTGAGTGTTGTATATCTTCCTGTCCATTGAATGTCTGTGTTAGGGAGTCTTGTAACCTCTTCTACGATTTTTGGAGTAACTGGAATTCGTATATCTCAAACCATGGAGATTTCTCCCTGCAAGTTCTAAAAGAATTCAAGGGTGATGTTCATATCATATCCTTGCAACTGATTGAAGTACTTTGTCCACCCCAAATGGTGTAGGATTGATCTTTCCTACTCGCTTACCTGTAGTAATGTCAGCTCCCGATGCACACTTCGGCCACCCATATTTCTATGAGAAAATGAGAACAAATATCATTCCTGGTTGCAAACTTGGTTAGACCAGCTTGGAGGAAATATTACCAAAAATAGAAAATATCAGAGAACAAAAAGTGTATAAAAATGTGGGTTTTCCATTTATTACAATCATTACGATCTTATCGGAAAACATGTCGATCATCCACTCCCCTCATTAATGTAGAGGTCGACCTTGACAGTCGGCGTAGGAAAATGTAATGAGTGTAGGTATTTCAGGTGAGAGGTAATAATTACGCTATCGTTGTCGATGGGGAATAATCATGTATAATTTTCAAAAAGCATATTTAACGGTAATCATAAACGATAGCAATTTTCCTGGGAAATTCAAATTTTTTGTACCTATGCTCAAAACGTTTTAAGGAAAAATAAGCCAGAAAAAAAAATCCTCTCATTTAAAAAATATTCAACATATCATAATGTTGTTACTTTTCCCGAGTTATTGAATATAACTGAAATGATAGCCTCAATTTTTAGTAAAGGAAATCTAGAGACACATAGAAACTTGGTGTTTTTAAGGTAAACTTCCATACCACAGGTAGAGCCATTGTTGCCAACAGACGTCCATAGCCTCGACAAGGTTGCCTTTTAACCCATAGATGAGCCTGTATCCTTAATAAATATTTAAATAATATTTTCCCAAAAATACCATTATCCTAGTTTGGTATCCAGATGATGATAATTCCACTCACTATATTGTAACTTAAGTGAACAAGCCAGCTCATGATGAGACCCCTTGTCCTTTGATGAAACAAATGTCAAAGGCCATTTCCCTGGTGTGGTAGCCATAGTGGGAATGTCACTTACATTATAATCCTATGATCATGGTAGGTTGGCTCGTGATGAGACCCCCTATTATTTGTGGGAGAAGTTTATTACTTATCTTTATTTGTTTTTTTTTTCATCTTTTTTTTTTCTTCTAGAACTCTATTAAGGGAGGCTCATCTACTCCTTAAGATAAAGGGATGGCATAAAGAAGTGTAAGGATTCCAAGTGAAAGTGTTCTTTAATACTCCTTATTATAATATGAAGGTGAATTATCCTTCAAGTATATTTGTGTGTATATAGGGAAAATAAACGAATTATGGTGGTTATAGATTATGAACAAGATTTAAGATATTTCGAAGAAATTAATCCAAAAAAAATTTGATAAGGTATGATAGATAGTCCACAAAATAATGACAGATCGTTGCGATGGTAATTAAATATAATGTTGGTGAAAATTAATTAGTGAAAGTCGTATCCCAAAGGAATGGCTAACGTTTCAACAGCATGAAGGAAAGGAACGACAATAAGAAAAAACACAGAAGGGATAACAGTTGTTCCTTTTTAGAATGCACAGCATGGCCCGAGATGAAGGAATGGAAATCATGATGAAGGGAATGACATTTTCTCCATTCAAATGAACAACAATGATACTCAAAGGAACAACAATCGCGTGAAGGGAATGACAGTTTTTCTGTTCAAATGAACAACAACGATACTCAAAGGAACAACAATAATGTGAAGGGAACGAAAGTTGTTCCGTTCAAATGAAAAACAACAATACTCAAAGGAACAACAATCACGTGAAGGGAACAAAAATTGTTCCATTCAAATGAACAACAACTACACTCAAAGGAAAAACAATCGTGCGAAGGGGACGGTAGTTGTTCTATTCAAGTGAACAATAACTACACTCAAAGGAACAACAATCACAACAGAGGAATGACATTTGTTAAATTTTTAACCATTTGATTCAGTAATTTTGGAAACCTCCCATGGAAATATATTTTTGTTGAATCTAAGGCTAATTATTCATCAACTAAATTCATTCAATTGTTATGGGTCAGTTTATTTCAGAATCAAGTATTGGATGGTCTGTTAATGTTATGAGTTCATTATAGTTTCTTGATCTCTGTTGTTGAACATGACATATTCATTTTTCTGTGAGAGACAGGGTCTGTGTGATAAGATAAAGCAGTACATAATAGAAAAGAGTGTTAATTGTGTTCATTACAATCATCTTCCCTACTTCTTATTTTCCCAAGTGACTTTCCTAAAACTAAAAAAAATAAAAACTAACAACTCAATTAGATCTACAAAAAAACTATATAAAGTATGTACAGTGTCAACAAAATTCATCATTTATGGAGTTAGACTGGCTGTGTTACCTTCCTAACCAGCCAAAATCTGAACGGTAGGGTCCTTACTTACTTCCTGGTAGAAAGATTATTTTGAAGGAGGATGATAGTAGATTCATAGTCGGTGTCCATTGACCAAAAATGGAGATCCAAACCCATCGATGGTACTTAAAGTGACCATGCCATTATCATGGACTTCATTAATTTCATATGGTCCCAACCACCGTGTCTGTAATTTTCCAGGAAAATCCTGAAATCTGGAATCATAGAGAAGTGCCCAATCACCTTTCTTGAATGATTTCTTCTTGATATGTTTGTCGTGCCAGGTCGCTCTCTGTTGTTGAATAACAACTATGTGCTCCAAATAAGACATGTGTTATTCATCCAACTCGTTGAGTCGTTGAAGGCATTGTTTATGTGCTTCTGTAAGATCCAGTCTAATTTCTTGGGCCATCCTTAGGGTGTTGATCTCAAATTTGATTGGGAATATGGGTTCTTTACCATAGACTAGGTGATAAGGAGAGTAGCCAGTGGTGTTACGCCATGTTGTACGATAATCCCATAAGGAATTTGGGAGCTCAGTAGCCCAATTCTGTCGGTTTGTTGCGACAGTCTTTGTCAAGATTACCTCCAGGACCTTATTGGTGCTTTTTACTTGCTCGTTTGCCTATGGGTGGTATGGAGAAGTAACTTTGTGCTTAATATGATAATTGTTCAGGGTGGTGGTGATTCTATGAGTTGTAAATTGTGACCCCCCATCAATGATTACTTCCCTGAGTAGTCCATAGCATACAAATAATTTGAAAAGAAATTTGATGACTACTTCTTTTGTTGCATTTGGTAAGGCTTCTGTCTCTATCCATTTGGTCATGTTGTCTGTTGCAACTAGAATATAGGCCTTCTAATTTGAATTTGGATTGAAGGGGCCAACGAAGTCTAATTCCCATCTCTCAAATGGTTCTGCGACTACTTGTTCTTTCAAGGGAATTTCATCAGCCTGACCTTGTTTTCCCATCCACTAACAACTGTCGTAGGTCTAGACATATTTCCTTGCATCTCTAAATATTGAGGGCCAATAGTAGCCCATCTGTAAAATGTTGTGTCTAGTCCTACGATCTACAAAATTCCCACCACAGGGATCATCATGTCCTGCCTTCAATATGTCATAGATTGCATCATCTCGTACGCATCTGCGGATCTAGAGATTAGCTCTTGTGTGGAAGATATATCCACCGATCCAAGTGAATCATGCGCTACACTGGACGATCAGTTTTCTTTCCCTTGATGATATATGTTATGGTAATTTCCCTACTACCAGATAATTTTCCACATCAACATACCAAGGTGGCTTTGTAGTGACGAAAAACAGATGCTCATCTAGAAATTGATCTTCAACTGTCAAGGAGTCATCTGTTTTGGGTATGCGGGACAGGAAGTCTGCAACAACATTTTCTCTCCCGGGTTGATCTTTGATGGTGATGTCAAATTCCTACAATAATAATAACCACCGAGTGAACCGTCCATTAGTAATAGGTTCGTTAGCTATATATTTAATAGCAAAGTGATCAGTATACATAATAACTGGATAGCCTGTTATATAATGACAAAATTTATTGATGGCATGTATAACAACTAAAAATTATTTTTCTGTTACTGTATAATTAGATTCAGTTGGAGTAAGATTATTTCTAATAAAATAAATAGCATAGGGTTTCTTGTCTTCTTCATGTCCAAGGACAACGCCTATGGAAATATCGGATGCATCGGTGGAGATTTGAAATGGTATTTTCCAATTTGGCCCCCTCGACGTTGGTGGTGTCGAGATCAACTTCTTGAGTCCTGCAAATGCCACATCACATTTTTCAGACCACTAAAACTCCACATTACCATTCAAAGCATGTAAAGGTGCAACGGTTCTTGAAATGTTTTCCATAAATCTGCAATAGTATCCTGAAGCACCAAGGAAACTATGTACCTCAGTTTGTGTGCATGGTGTAGGTAGATTAAGGATTACCTCTATTTTTGTTGCATCTACTCTAATTCCATATGCAAAAATATAATTCCCTAGTACCACACCTTCCATCATCATCATGTGACATTTTTTGTGGCTTAAACATAACCTGGTAGCAATGCACCGTTCTAGTACCTTCTCCAGATTATTCAGCGCTCGATCAAAGTTGTCGCCATGAGGAGTGAAATCATCCATGTAAACTTCAAGCCCTTCACTAATCAGATCATTGAATATGCTCAGGATGGCCCTTTGGAATGTGGATAGAGTGTTACATAGTCCAAAGGGCACTACTCTGTATGCAAAGGTAGCCCAGGGGCATGTGAATGTAGTTTTATCTTGATCTTCTGGGGCAATCTAGATCTGATTGTATCCACAAAAGTTGTCTAGGAAAGAAAATAATTTCTTCCCTACCAAAGTATCCAGGACCTGATCAATGAAAGGTAAGGGGAAGTGGTATTTTTGAGTGGCTTTGTTAAGTTCCATGTAGTTGACACAGATTCACCATTTTCCATTTTTCTCATGGACGATCACTAATGGGGAAACCCACCGACTATCTAAGATAGGATATATAAAATATACGTCTAACAGCTTTTGTAATTCTTCTTTAACAATATCCATGAGGTGGGGATTCAATATTCTCTATGGCTATCAGATAGGTCGAGCATCTTTCTCAATATAGATGTGGTGTGTGAAGAGTTGCAGATTAATACCTTTCATGTCAGAATATTCCCAGGAAAAAGCTTGCTGATATTTAGAAAGGAATTGAATTAGTTTTTGTTGTTGTTTCTCATCTATATTGGCATTAATCTTCAGAGACTTCCCTGGTGCAATCTCAATGGATTTTTTGTTATGAACAGTGGTAGTCTAGAGTTTTTGTTCCATTAAATCTTCCAGTGAGTCTTCCTGTGCTTCACAGTCTAGAACAACTTTGAGCATCTGGCATGTTGGGTTACCCACGATGGTTGGGCTGTTAATAAACCCACGAATTACCTCATCCTCTAATTGGTTCTTGAGTCTGAGAGCTTCTTCCAGCTTGAGAGGGGATTGTAGATCCTTTTTTGGATATCGTGGTGGTGGAAATTATGGATATATGAAAGTCGGGCTTGGCTTGGCTGGAGGATATAAGATGACATTTTTTGTGACACCTCCTCTAGCAATTTTCATATTACCCATTCAAMATCCTATGTATGCATCTGATGTTGTGATCCATGGTCTACRTAGTATCAACRKATTCCCTTCGAGTCCACTGCTTGGGTTGATGATGAGGAAATATGTTGGATATTCCTAAGAGTCGACTGAKATTTCTATATCATGTAGTGTGTCGACTGGTCTAACCACTAATCGATCAGCCAATTGTAACATAATTGGGGTAGGTTCGAAGGAGTTAAAACACAGGGTGTTGCAAGTTTCCATAGTCAGGATATTGATGGCCACCCCCAAATCAACTAGTGTATTTGGAAAAGAACAACCTTGGATTTGAACTGTTACTATGGGGTTCCCTGGATCTGCATATTTGACTGGTTCTTGTCTACCTAGAATTAGATCAAACAAGGCTCCCACTACGCGAACTGTTGATGATGAATTTTTAATTTTCCTAACATGCTTCCTCCCACATAGTTCCTTGATTGTCTTTGCATAAATTGGATTGACTTGCAGAGCATGCATGAGTGGGATCTTGACATATAAATTCTTGAGCTCCCCTACAATGTTGAAGTTAGGATACATGACAGGTTTTTCTATCATCAATCTTTCGTGGAATGAGGCGGAAGGAGTTGTATCCTTATCAGGATCTTGTGACTCGACTGTGTTCCCTCCCTTCTCTATTTCTTTTGTTATTACCACAGTCGAGGGTGTTATTGTTGGTTGTTTGTTATTTTCATTCTTTTGCTCTTGGAAAATGTTACTTTCTTCAGGAGAGATTATACACCCCAATCTCAAACAGAGTTCATTGCACCCTACCGAGTTGGTTTCCCCTTCCCCATTCTCCATAATTTGGATGAGTTGACCGGTCTATTATTAGGATTTGGGTGGAGTTGGGTTGGTAATTAAGGGCGCAATTGTGATTGAGGGTTTTGGGGCACTTGGAGTGGAGCTTTCAACATGGGTTGGGTTTGAGGGGCCATCCCTATGGGTTGATTACTTATCCCCATGGGGCACTTCCAATTCTGGTTCCAATTTGGGTTTTGGACAGTCATGTTGGACCACTACAAAGGGTAGGGGTTGTTATTTGAGTTTTTCTAGGATGAGCTGGGGTATTGTGAGTTAGGCCAGGCAAAAGTTGCAGTTGGTTTATTTTGCCAGATGGGATTTGCAGCGGGTTGGTTCGGCCAAGTGGAATTTGTAGGTGGGTATTGTTGGGGCTGTCAGTTCTGATTAGCAAACGGATGGCCCTGCCATGCATTACCAGAATTTTTCTGTTGATTATACTATCCAAAAAATAAAGAGGAGGGGTCCTGGATTGTATTTGGAGGTCAGGTTTTCCATTGATGATGTTGATCCATTATATATAATGGTTAGGTTTCCTCTTCCACTTATCTAAAGACAACTTTCAATCCAGGGAGTGATGGGCATTGCTTCGTTGCATGATCCTTGGTAATGTACCATAAGGAGACCTTTGTAAATTATATTGGAATCTTTCAACATATTCTTCTAATGTCTCATTTTCTTTTGTATTCATTTGAAAGATTTCATCTTTTAGGTCCCTGGTTCTACAATAATCTTGGTATTTTTTCAAGAAGGCATGTTTCATCTCATCCCATGAGTTTATAGTTCCGCCTCCCAATCCAATAAACCAGTGTAGAGATGCTCCTTTCAAAGTGGAGGGGAACAATTTTAATTTTTGGGTTTCATAGGTGTAATCATACCCTCTACATAGGACATCAAATTCGAATAAGAATGTGTCTGGGTCTTCTGAGATCAATCCATGGAAGGTTGGTAGGTTCTGTAGGGGGATTTCTTTCATGGGGGCATTGGCAATTAGATAAACTATCGGATATTCCAACGTGGAGGTCTGGGGTCGTTGTTGATTTGGTTACGCCATTTGGTCGAAGATCTGCCAATAATATTCAAGAATTTATTGGCTTGGGTATTTTTTCGATTGATTATTTGATCCCCTAGGGGATTTGATTTCACTCCCTTCATATGGAATTTCGGGTATGCCTTCTCCTTTCACAGGAGATTCAGTATCAAGGGTGGTGATGGGACTGCCTTAGCAACCCCGCTAGTTTCTCCTTCTCCTTCCTCCAAATTACGAGAAGTTCCCTCTTCTAAAGGGTTGAGGGATGGAATATCTGTGATTTGAAAGCTTTTCTCAGTCCCTTCAGTTTTTTTGTGAATCTTAGTGTGGGCTATAGTTGGTGAAATTGCTACCTGAGGGATTCAGGTAGATCCTTTCCTAGGTCCAACCAAAGCTTGAGATTCAACTTTTCATATGATGTCATCTATGAAAGTGATTCTCCTAGGGAGCACCGAGCCCTGGGATTTGGTAGTTTTTGGTGGGGGTTTTGGTTTTTCAGGATCTTTCTTCTTAGTCATACACACTTCACGCCAAAAAAATTCAAGAAAACACCTATATAACCTCTAAGCATCAACTGGAGGTAAGCATTGGCATAATCATCTTACTTATTGCATGCATAGGTTCTTACCTTCCGTATTCAATACCTCGTCCTCCAGAGACATAACCTATGCTACCTTTGACATCCTCCCTGACAACGACGCCAAAATGTTGGGCTCTAAAGATGTCTAAAAAACAACCTTAGTTTAACATTAATTTATCAACCCGAGGATTCATCTTTTATCTCAAGAATATCAACAAAGTCTATGCAGATAGCTCGTATAGGCTAAAATCGCGTAGTTAAAGCAAATATGAGTTTATCAACAATCAAGTTCCTCAAATGTTCATTAAAGATTCTGAGACTAAGATCTTACTTAACAGAATTGAAATCTGATTAATAACATGATGTGAATGAAAAGGAATTAACTAATCTGTTGAATTCATTTAACTAAGATGCAATAATTGAATCTAAGTAAAGACTTGCAGAATCAACTATCAACTATGAATCAAATTGCTGGAAAGGAAATAGTGAATTACTCTATCTGTGCAAAGAAACAATAATTGTAATCTAATCGAAAGGGACAACAAATGTAACTTAATTGAAAGGAACAACAATTGCTAATATAAGTAAAAGGGATAGTGTGTATGAAAATGTGAGGAACTGTCAAGCAGTAAACTACAGTAATGGAAGTTGGAACAACAATCACTAACAGTCAAGGGAAACATCTATCTTCTGTACGCAAACATCGTAAAATCATTAACACACTTGTGCATTCATATTGACTATTGTGAAAGAGATTTGAATCACAAAACAGAAATCAAACTGATACAATTATAGATTGAGACAGTAACTCCTTCAGACCGGGCCCTTGGTCCTCAGAAGCACTGCTACTAGAAACTCAATATGTAGAAATGGTGAAAATGTTCAAAGCTTTTATTGATTCCATAGTTGGTACAACATTTAAAAAAACTACTTGCACAGAGCAATTCTGAGTTCTGAATACTTGGATACAATACTTAGATTATTTTTTCAGAATCTATTACCCTCTATATATTACAATAATATGGGTAAATTAAGCCATCTTGAGGATCGAGAGATCCTCAGGATTTCTTTACTATTATAAAGTTACAAGATAGAAAATCAATCATCTTAAAAAATGATTTGATTCAAAAGTCCTCAACCTTCAATAGTTGACGCATCTTCAAGATCTCCTTTGTTATCTTGGGTTTGACAATGTTTATCCATTCCTATAACAAAATCAAACAATTCCAATCGTATTTTATAATTTATTTAATATAACTCAATAATATCGCTAGAAGACATATTAATCATTTTCTATCCTATTTATCCCTAATTAACAGAAAATTCAATCAAGATCACATCATGAACTGTGGGAATAAGGAGGATATTTGTACCCTTTTCATAACCCAACACCTTACAACCCGCTTCTTCAGTCCAACTCCCAAGATAACCAACGACACAAACAAGCATGGCTATGGATTCAGGTTCAGATATAGTGATGAAGGTACGAAGGATAGCTGACTATGTGAGTGAATTCTCATGGATGATTGACTAGATGACTCAATGATGGGCAGAATGATGGGAATAATTATTGAAAATGAACTAAGTCCCAACAATATGTATGCATGTCCCCAACTTGACACTTGTCATGTTGGGAGATACTTTGGCCCACTTGTCCCCATCTTTAGAACTTACGATAAAATAATTATCCATACTTTATAATTAAGAAATATTAATATAATACTCCTTTTTGTCTTAATCTCCTGGCTTAGCCCCTTTTCCTTAAATTTTAGCCCCCCCTCCTTTTCCCTAACTAGTGGAGTTTAGTCCCCCATACTCTTTCATCATGGTCGGTATGCGCGCAGTGATTTATTTTATATTAATGTTGAGACATATACAAAAGTAGGCGCACTGGCCTTTAACATCTAGGCTCTCAGACCTAATATTCAAAAAACTAACTCACCATCCTATAAAACACAACATATACACAAGGGCTCCCTGGCCTCAAAATTGTGCATAATTAAGTTATTGCACGCGGTATCCTGGAATGTGCACACTTCCTCATTTTACTGCGCAGTACCTGCATACACTATGCCATGAAAGGTGCATACAAAATGATATCAAACAACTCACCATCTTAAGTACATTTTCATTTACATTTACAATTGGGTTCGGCCTAGAGATATTACTATCCCCTCCCCTTATTTATTCACTGTCATCAGTGCATTAAGTACACACATACAACAAAAATTTCAAAATCCTCAAAAAGACGCGGGTATTCTGGCCGCATTGCATCATCATGCTCCCAAGTAGCGTCCTAGGGACCGTACAAGGTCCATTGGACCTTTACAAGCCCTATGGCTCGATTCTGGAGCTGTTTGATTTTTCGGTCCAGAATGCGTACCAGATGCACTTGAAAAGCGTCTTCTTGCTCCACTTGAATCACATTCCAATCAACAACATGATTAGCATCAGGTATATATTTCTTGAGCAATGATTCATGGAATACATTATGAATAGACATAGATGTAGGAAATGCAATCATATAAACAATTGGACCAATCCTCTCTAGTATTTCAAATGGTTCATAATAGCATGCTGCCAACTTGGAACCATTTCCCATCTTCAGGGAACTTTTGTTGGCCTTCCCTTTCAAGAATACATGGTCACCCACTTTAAATTCCCTGTTATTTCTGCCTTTATCAACATAGATTTTCTTCTTGTCTTGGGCGACCTTTAAATTTTGTTTTATTTTTATCATTTTCTCCTTAATTTCCATGAGAAAATCTGGCCCAACCACTGCTCTATCTGCTGGGTTATCCCAACTTACTGGTGTGTTTCACTTTCTACCATAAAGTGCCTCAAATGGGTTCATCTTTAGAGATGTTTCGTACCCATTGTTATAAACAAACTCTACCAAGTGTAGGTAGTCTTCCCATTTTGATGATTTAACCATCACATACATCCTCAACATATCTTCAATCACTTGATTCACCCTCTCTATTTGTCCATCTATTTCTAGATGATAAGTTGTACTAAAATTCAAGTTTGTTCCAAATCCATTAAATAATCCCTTCCAAAAATTTGAGGTAAATTTTGGATCTCTGTCAGACACAATTGTCTTGGGTATGTCATGTAATCAAGCAATTTCTTTCATATAAACATCAACAATGTTGGTTGCCTTATGAGTGAGCTTAACTGGAATAAAATGGGAAACTTTAGTAAGCTTATCCACCACTATCATGATAGAATCATGTTGCTTGTTTGTTCTGGGAAGCTTGGTGATGAAATCCATTGTTATAAATTCCCATTTCCACTCATGAATGGGTAATGGTTGTAGCAAACCAGCTGGGTGTCTATGCTCAACCTTTACCTTTTGACATTCTGTTAAGCCCCAATATTGTCTCATTACCCCTTAATTGGGGAATATTATATTAGTAATGTTATTTTATTTATGTCAGCTTTAGGCCATTAGTTGTAATTATACCTCCTAGTCTCCTATATATACCAA
>SNQJ01S0189619.1:5265-18203 GCA_010110895.2 Picea sitchensis | reverse complement strand
TGTAAAATCATCTTTTCTGAATGGGGAACTTGAAGAAGAAGTCTACATTGAACAACCAGAAGGATTTCAATTGTTAGAGAACGCAGATTATATGTGTAAATTAAAGAAGGCCTTGTATGGTCTAAAACAGACTCCTAGAGCATGGTACTCTAGACTGGATAAGTATCTATAACAGGCAAGGTTCAGAAAAGGAAGTGCAGACAACAACCTTTACATCAAGGTAAGTGAAGGTAATATTTTATTAATTGAAGTTTATGTTGATGATATTATTTTTGGTAATGATGATGACAGGTTAAGCCCCAAAAGGTCAAAGTAGTCAAAGTAGTTTAAGAGTTTTTAAAGGTAAATAATAAAGTGAAGTGATGATTGCACTATAATTCAAAGTGAATACAAAATCAATTACTTAAATAATAAAATTAATGGAGAAATTAGAAGTGGGTTAACCCTAAAATAAGGAAAGTGGGAAAAGTGACCTAGAAGATGTTTTTAAGGAAGCTACTTGGGGAGTATAAATAAGAGGCAAGGCTGTCTCAATTAAATCACACTTGAGCATATTGAATACCTATAGGTTTTTGAGGTAACCAAATGATATCTAAGCCTAATTTATGAGGAAAGTGTGTTGGGCATGTGTTGTATTATTTTCATGAGTAGTAGTGTCTGATTGTATGCGTCAGGTGCGCAAGGGGGTTAGAGGGGGGTGCTGCCCCCGGAAAAAAAAAATATGCCTTGGGAAACGTGACACCTACCTCAGGAAACGTGTCATGTATGTAGGTGGTTTTTTCGGCACATGGTTTTTGCCGATGGTTTTCTATTTCCGGTTAAGGAATTAGGGTTTTGGACTAATCCATGTCATTGGGTTAGGGTTTTGGATGCCGCTGGCTCCTATATGTATATTGTATTATAAACAATGTAACACAATGTATGAATATAATATATGTTGGTTTTCCCAATTTGGGTTTCCAAGGGAAAAATCTGTGTGTAATGTTTGTATTTGCCATTGTATATTTATTGTTCTTTAATGAATATCTGTTTACAGTAGACATTGTACAAGGTTAGAATTTACAAAGTGAAGAAAAGAAGGCCGGAATTCAAGGAAGGATAAATTCTTTTGATGATGTTTTCTAAGGTATGTTTTTTTTTCCAGGTCATCTCACCATTTTTGCAATATTTTTTTTCTAGAATGATTCAGAACTTGAAATTGATATTCCATTGAGGAAACATATCCAAGTATCTGTGGTAAAAAATTCAGCTTTTGGGTCATTGTATTTTTGGAGTTACACTCCGTGGAAAATAGGGTTTGTAGCTAGTCCAGAAACTAGTCAAAAACAAGTGTTTCGGGTAAAAACATCATAACTTCTTCATAACAGATCCAAATTTAGTGAGACAAAATGTGTTGGTTAGAGTACAGTTTTTAGTATTCTGTGTAATAGCTTCATATCGATTCAATAAACATTTTGTGCGGGAAACTCTCTACAAGGTCACTCTTTAGAATAAGACAGAATTCAGAAAGGTATGCCATTTTTTTCTATAACTCCTTTTTTGAGAGGTTCCAAGTAGTGAAACCTGGAGGTATTGCATAAAAACCACTGAAGAATATTGTGTATTAGTTTCATAAATTTATTCATTACAGGTGCAAAGTTATCATCATTTTAAGTTAGGGTTGTTGACTAATCCAAAAACTAGTCATGTGAGAAGTTTGATGAAGATGCTAGTCTCTTGTTGTCAAAGTTAAGGAAGGTTTAAAGGTATGTGATCATATACACCAGGTCTATTACAAAGTTACAAATCATATTTGGATGATGAAATTGATGAGGGATTTTGGTTAAGGTACATGTTGGGTACATGGTTGAGACAAGCAGTTGATGAGTTGCCACATACATAGGAGTGTATAGTTGATGTGTAATTTTTATATTGATGAGTCATAGTTGATAGATGGATTGACACATGAATTGAACGTTATACTTGGTACATGGTTAGATGCACTTTTTTATGATACTGAGTTGGATTTGGAGTTGAGTACGAGGTTGATTAAAGTACTTGGGTTTGTGCTATAGGGTTTACAATGAGTATATCTCCCAGGTGATAGTGTGACATTGGTTCCATCATTCTACTCACTTCTACTTGAGGTGGTTTCATGAGGCAAAAGACAGTGGTTGTGAATACATTCACAGTTGTATCCAAGAACATAGAGTTCAGCCTCCCTTACAGTTTGTAACTAGAGAATTGGGGATTTGGAGCTTCCTTCGGTTTGTAGCCTGAGAAACTATGAGGCTCCAACCTCCTAGTTGCAACTGGAAAAACAAAGGAGGTTAGTTGCTTACAATGAATGTAATTATTTCAAGACATATAAGAAAAAAAGTATTGTGTGGTTCTGCTCACTTTGGGTTCCCGCGTCAAAACAACTGATTATCTTTGTGTATGTGTATGATTGTTCATTTGTTCATTGTATTTACTCGTAGTTGGATGATAATGCTACATTGATATAACACTTGGATTATATGGATTTAAAAGTTAAATTACTCTGTACTAATTCACCCCCTCTAGAATTAATCCAACATTGGCATCAATTATGTCATGCTCCTGACCACAACATAGAGGAAAGGAGAGAAGCCAACGAATTGAGTAGATTTTATACCGTCAATCTGTCATGGGTAGTTTGGCAATTCTTTCATACTAACTGGGCTTTAGGTGTTTGTTTTCCTACCCAAATTTGATACGTGTTGGATGCATAGTTAATCTAATAGGGATTTAATACTGGCTCTCGATCAATTGGAAACATTTTTTATTTTTGTATTAATAAATAAAAAAAAAAAAAAAAAAAAAAAATTTAAATTATTTTGTTTTATTCCAATGGTAGGGTATTAGTGTTTCCGGGGAATCAGTGCAGGATTGTGAAGCTCAAATGAAATCTATTTAGATTTGTAGGGGCTTGTGAATTTTACGACACAGGCAGGAGGTCGTCTGCACCGGCATGGAGGGCTTATGTCCTTGTGGGCTTTCTCCTTATGGCTTGGCTCTAGTGAGGCTTTTATTTAAAACTCGGATGCTTGACCCTTGGGTCTCGCTGTTTGAAACTCAGACTCTCCCTTGGGTTTCAACATTTGTGAGGTCCTGTCTTTGGCGCGGAGCTTGTATGTTGTGTGTTAGGAATTAGAACCCCATCGTGGGCTCCTCCTTAGTTAGTTGTGTGTTGATATTTGGCTCCAGTCTTGAGGACTTGAGGCTTGGACTTTAAACACACTTAGTCTTGGTAGCGTAGTCTCGTGGGACATCCTCTCAGGGTTCCTCATCCCTCATCCCGCCCATTGTACTTAGTAATGCATCTTCGATGCTTAGTTGACTTGTGGCTTCTCCATTTCGACATTAGGCTCGGTCTAGAGTATTTTGTAATTAGTTGGTTGTTAGTTGGATGGGACGTATTGAGAATATGTTTTGTCATTCAACACTAGATGAAGATGGTCTAAATTATTTGAGACAGATGCTAACAACATAGCCACGCCATAATCCATCAGTCGGGTATTACCAGGCAATGATTTTTTTTTTGTTGCTTGGTTTAATTTTTATTCTCTTGGAAGGAAAATGCATTTTTGGACTTTGTAAACATCATTGATGAATAATTTGTGGGATACTATTCAAAGATGGTGACTTAGGTTGGTTGAGCTCCTCCTTGATGACTTTATGCATTTGGAATATGTATTTTACCTTTGTGAAATTTTCCCATGAAGTTGGTGCTTGTCACTTTCGTGGAAGCTTTTGATTTTGTGTTGGCTCTGCTGCTTAAGTTCAGCGGAACCTATTTGTAGGCGTTTGAGCAAACAAAGCCCCCTTGTGACTCATGTCCTCTTTGTGGCTAAAGAGAAGAGGTTGGAATATCCATAAAATCCAAAGTATGGTTGAAATAATTCTGCAACAAATTCCCGACTTGATGAAAGAAATCCGGGTAGATATCGGACATGGTAGTAGTAGTGAGATTTTTATCATCTTTGGCAAATGCTTTTGAAAATATTAGACCAAACATTCTTTTTCAAGTTGAGGCAATGTGAATGCCTCCTTTTTAATAGTTGGCTAAACAGTCTTTCTCATTATGTTCTCTTCATTATAAATATTTGCCTGGTACATGTGTTATATGATTAGCCTTCAATGTTATATGATGTAATATGTAGTTATATGTTCCTCTTAGTCTTTTCAATCTATTTTAAAATTTTAATAATAAATATTAGCTTTGTTATCACAAAAAGAGGCACATGCAATACATTGAGACTTTAGGTAATACATTGGTTAAAGGAATATAATGCAGTGGCTTCCTACTTGCAGATTTTCACCCTATTAAGAATGGATTAATGTCCTTGCCCAAACTTCATCTCCCTTTTCTTTGATTTTTTTAAAGCTAGAATGCTGTATAATGATCCTAAGATTTATAACTGTGTATTTGGAGTATTCCTATGCTTACAATGTCGAAAGAAATCAAAAGATTTACAAGTTCTCCAAAGATATCAACTGTCATACCTTGTTGTGTGATATATTTACCTCCATTCTCTTAGTTAACACATGTACATGTTTACAAATATAAAACCCCAATGATGTGGGTGGTCAAGCCCATATTTCAGTTTTGAAACCCGAGATACGATGACTCTATATGTGAGGCACAGTTATTTTCAGGACTTAAACTAATTAAAGTTTTCTAAAATCTCCTACTTTAATGACTAGAATTTAGTTTATAATTTCTTTCATGACTTTCTTATATTTGGAATAAACTAGGATACATAGTAACAACATAATTATATCAGCAACAACAACAGAATAATCATAACAACCAGCTTGCCTGTACATACCTCCACTGTGGTTGGTTATCTAGTCCTTTTAAATGCAGTTATGTTCTTTTTCTTTCCAGTGAATAACCTCCCCAACCAACTAGGAGACAACCTCTCTGGCTCCCTAGCTCTAGGAATATTTGTAGTTTATTGAAAACTCGACCCCAAATTCCTAATGTCATCATTGCCTTGTGAGAGTTCCCAAAACAATTCTTCCATTTCCTCCTCTTCTTCTATCTTTAGAATTCATAAATCCTCAAACAAAAATAGAGATCCTTCTTCCAAGTCCTCCCTTCTTTCTTATCATCCTCTCTCAAATATCCCTCATTAATTCCTAACAACCTTATCCCCTCATTAATTCCAAACAACCTTATTCTCCCATTAATTACTTCCTTACCCTTTTAATAATAAAATAATAAAACATTCATTAGTATATTTTAATAATTAATTAAATTTAAATTAAAACTATGATAAAATTAATCAATTTGGGTTTGTTACACAGTATTTTGAAATGTCATTGGCTTCATACCAAGAAACTATTGGATTCTTGCAGGAGAGTTGAATTGATAATAGAACATTTAATCCTTTTTAACCATATAATCTAGTTTTTATATCAATGTCATTATCATCAATAGCTACTTGGAATAAATAAGCAATGGACAAATGAACAATCATGCACACACACAGTACACCAGGTGTTTCTGGAAACCCAAAGTGGGAGAAAACCACAGTTTTTTTTTTTTTTTTCTTATGTGTTTTGAAGAATCACATTCATTTGAAGCACCAACTTCCCCTTTGTTTTCAGAAGCTGGAGGAGGCTCCAACCCCCTAGTTTCGAGGCTACAACCTGAGGCTCAACCTCCTATGTTCTCCAGCTATAATCGGAAGGAGGCTACAACCCTATGTTCTTCGAAGTAGAACGAAGGTGGCTACAATACTTGTTCTTTTTGTGCAACCTCTTTTGACATATAATTAGAATAGTGGAACCAGCACATCATATCACTGGGGATATACTAAATGAAACTGTGCCAATTAGCACACCCAATAACTGTACCAATAGCAGACCGTACATCAACGTACCTCAACTATAATCACATGCACCATAAATGGAGTGCATCAACCGTACGCAACTTTGTACTCAAACAACCTGTAATCAACCTATTCCATACACAAGTGCATCAGCCATGCACCAGCACGTACCATGAACAAGTGCATCAGCCATGCAAGACACGTACAAATAACTGTCCGACAACCCGTCGCAACAACTTGTCCAAAGAACCTATCACAATAAATTGTTTCATCAATATTATCAACCAAGTCATATTTACTCACCAAGATCAGTCACCAATATAACTCTCAAATATTTGCATCAATGAAGCATAACACAACAACCATAATCATCACCAAGATCAAATATGTGATTCTAATAATACAAGTATGCTGCATCATCCATAAACCGTATGTCAACAATACTACTAACAAATTGCCTCCAACCATGTACCAAGTATGTACCTATCGTGTGTCAACTACTCATCAACTGTAAATCATCAGTAATGTACCGACATCATCAATGGTACACCTCATGTATGCCAACTCATCAACCTACTTGTCTCAACCATCTTTAGCCAACCAACAAAGCCCTCATCAATTTCTCATCCAAATATGATTTATATGTCTGTAATAGACTTGGTGTATATGATCTTTATACATGACGCTGTAACAACAACAAGGGCCAACATTTTCATCGAGCTTTTCTTTAGTCTCGCGACTATTTGGATTAGTCAATAATCCTAACTTGAAATAATCGCAATATATTGCACATGTGAAAGATATTTAAATGATACACAATGTTCTTAATTATGTTTATGAAATTCCTCGGTGTCACTTCTTGGAGCTTCCTTTCGAGAAAAGGTTATAGAAAAATGGCATACCTTCTTGAACTCTGGCTTATTCTAGAGCTGACCTTGTAGAAGCGTGCCCCATGGAATGTTGTTGAATCAATCTGAAATGTTACCACAGGAGATACCTGGTACAATACTACTTAATGCTTACTGGTCTTACTCGATTCTTGGATCTTTATGGAAGAGTTATGGCGTTTTACCGAGAACACCTATTTTGAACTAGTTCGGGACTGGCCCACAGGACAATACTATTTTTCCCGTGTAGCTCCATCTAAAATGACCCTGATGAATTTTTTACCACGGATGCTTGGATATGTTTTGCTCAATGGCCTAGAGAATTTCACGGTCTGAATCATTCTATAAAAGGTTATTGCAATGGTGAGGTGACCTGTAAATAACTTACCTTACAAAGCATCATCAAAGGAATTTATCCTCCCTTGAATTAAGCCTTCTTTTCTTCACCTTCCTTTGAAATTGACGGGTAATCCTTTGTTTACCCGAGTCGCCTATAGATATTCAATAGTAACTCATGTGGCAATTAACCAAAATGAGAGATAGCATATCTTATTTATACTCTCCAACTAAATTCCTCTAGAAGTATCCACTTAAACAATTTGTCCACTTAACCACTTAGCCAACTTTGTCCACTTAGCCACTTTCCATAATTAGAAAGTTCTCCATTACTTTATCATTTAAATATTCCTGCATGCCTTTGTCACCTCGCTTTATCATTCAAATAATCTTCTTTGATTTGTCTTCCCTTTATTATTTAAATAATCCTTCTTATTTTGTCACTTTGCTATCATTTAAATAATAATTTCTTCTTTGCAAGATCTTTGACCTAACGACTTTGGGGTTTCAAGCCAACATATGAGGGTCCTCCAAATTCTTAAGGCCATAACTCCTCTCAAAGCGTGAGGAGTTATGTGGCGTTCCACATACCACAGGAAATGGAATGACATGCTATCCATATAGAATCGTCTGACTTCAAATATCAATTAGGTAGCATACCATTATCCATAAAAAAAAACTTGGGTCCATTACCCAAACTGGGTTCTCCAACTTCTCATGTATATCTCTCCGTTGAGAGTTGTGTAGTTCCACATACCACTAGAAATGGAATGGCGTGTACTATCCATCAGAATGAAACATTCAAATATATTAAAACTCATGCCATTATACGTTTTAATATGGGTCCATTACTGACCTTTGTGCTACCAGAATTTCTCAAGGGTTGACATCAATCTCTAGTATCACTCAATAGTTGACATAAATGACAACCAACTATCCATCAACCTAAGCCAATTGTCGACAATCCTCCTCGGCATTGATAGCAACTTCCAACAGTGATGGTAACCCTTAGTCATGATAACATTCATGTTTATACTCTTTATCAATGTTTCTATCTCTTCCCTTTGACATCAATACTGGAAAGTGTCTCCTTTGAAGTTCTCCTTGTTGAACTCTCCTTGGGGTTGCTTTCCCTGTCTATGTGCCTTTGATTTTGATTTTATAATCCTCGATTGCTCTCTTTCCTTCATATAGAATAATATCTCCTTTGACAAGGTATCACTCTTAAGTCTTATCACTCATTCTTCTTCCTTGAGCAATGGCTCCCCTTGGAAGTATGCCTCTGTGCTCTCTCTCGACATTTGCCTTTACGTTGATAAATCTCTCCCCCTTTATCATGTTGGTGCTATAATTATTACATCTAAGACATATAAGATAAGCATTCAAAAGCATTCATTTTGGAGTAGAAATTGCTCTAGGTCTGCAATTGAAGATACTGAGGGCTTCAGGTAGATGATTTTGTAAATAATGCCACTTGTTCTTTTGTTACCAAATATTCAACTCTGATGTTATTCACTGCAACCTGTTCCTGAAAGTACTTTATTGGAATTTACTTTGTCTTGGAGTGCATCGCTTCCAGTTTTGAGAAAATGATGGTGCTTGTATTATCACAATAGATTGAATAGATCATAATACCTCAACCTATATACATCCAAAGTTTGTTTCATCCAAAGAACACATGTATAACATGTTGTTGTTGCAATATACTGCCTCGATTGTATATAGAGATCTCTTGATGATTGTTCTTGCTTAGCCATGATACTAAACCTCACCCAAATAGAACATTGCTCCACTTCTACTTCTCTGATCTTCAGACAACTGTCAATGCATCTGTGTAGGAACTAAGAGATAGATCCTTTCCTTTGGATACCATAATACAAACTCTTTTGTTCCTTTGAGATATCTAAATTCCTCTTCACTTCTAATACATGAGATTCCTTTGGCGCTGCTTGAAATTGTACCACAATCAATTGCCTTGCGTACATATAATGCGGATGTTGTCATATAGTAGGCTACCAATCGATGACTGTGCCTCTGATTTGTAGACTTTGAATCGTAATCTTTGTAACTTGTAAATAGTTTGCATGGGAGTGATAAGCGGTTTGCAATCTTCCATTAGAACCTCTTTAGCATTTTCATGGAGAAATTATCGATCATGCTTCTACAATCAGCGTATATGTGTCCATAGTTATGACATTTGCCACATTCAGTGTTACGTGGGGCCACACAAGCATTTATTGCTTGAACATTTATTTTATAATCCATACAATCTGGCCTTATATCCAAAGTTAGTGCAATAAAAGAATGACCATAAAATAAATTTGCATGCACAGGGTGAATGATCTTTTCTTTGTGGTATAGTCTTTCTGAATTTTTCCTTGGTGATCATGATCATGATTGAAGCTTCTTTGTGGCTTGAACATGGATGGTCTTTTGAGAAGATGTATCTTCAATAGTTTTCTTAGATTCTAATTATTATGATTCCTTCCTTTGAGTACTTCTACATATCTTTCTATTTTCTTCATTCTTCTTTCTAGCAGCCTAGGTGCTTCTCTTCATTCTCTATAAGCCCGATGTAGATGTTTTTGTCTCTTCAGCGTTCTTGTTGGGCTTGACAATTTACTTCTCAATGTGACAAGTTCTTCTTGTTGATCTTCTCTCAACCTCTTTTCTTTCTTCATTGTCAGGACTTCATGACCTCTTCCATTCTCTTTGCTTCTTCAAGTTGGATTTTCAATGTAATTGTTTCTTCTTCGAGTCTTTTCTCTTCTTGAACAAACTTTTTCCTCAAGTTGGTTTAAATCTTTTGTTCTTTCCTTGAGATGATCATCAATATATTTTCTCTCTTTTACGCTTCTTCGCTTTTGTCTTTGCTATGTTGGCTTCTAAACATTTCTTTTGATATTCTAGAGGTTTCTTCAATTCTTTTGTACCTCTTCCTAGTTGAGCTCTTAAATTCTTGATGACCTGGCGATCCTTTTCAGACCTTGAACACTTTCCTTTTGGTTCATCGATTCTTTCTTAGATGACTTATTTTATTCTCTTTCTTTGTTTAGATATTTAATTACTGCCCGATCATTTTTCGTAATCAACCACCTTCTTCATACTCTTCCTTTTACGAATTTATGCATGATGAACATCTTTCTTCTTGTTCTTTATCTGCATCTTCTTTGGAATTTTTAGAATGCTGCGATGGGTGAATAATATGTCATGTAACTTATCCTAAAGTTCTTTTGCTAATGAACATTTACCAACCTTTTCTCTTACAAAATTAGGTAATACTTCCCAGAAGAAATCCATTGCTATTTTTTATTCACTCTCAATTCCTTCTTGGATTTGGAGTCTGACCGTTGAACTATCATATCTACCATATGACATTAGCCAAATATAATGTCCCTATACGTAAAAATGCTTCCGTCCTTATGCTCCACATCTCATGCGCCAAAACCATTCGACCATTAAACATTGTTCTCCATTCTCGAATAATCCATGATCTCCTTCTAGTGGATTCAATTTTCTGAAGGCAGAGCTACGATACCAATTGTTGGATTAAAGAGAGGGAATTGAATCGATTACTATAGAGAAATTTAATCCTTTTAACCATATAATCCAAGTGTTATATGTGTATCAGTATCTTGTCAATAACTATATGGGTAAATAAGCAATGAACAAATGAACAATCATACACATACGGTACCCGGTGTTTTCGTGGAAACCAAAGCGGGGAAAATCACGAATGCTTTTCTTATATGTCTTTAAAGAATTACATTCGTGGAAGCACCAACTTTGTTTTCCAAGCGCAAGCTGGAAGGAGGGCTCAACCCTCTAGTTCTGAGGCTACAACATAGAGCTCAACTCCCCAGTCTCACATTTGCCAGCAGAAGGAGGCTGAAACCCCCTATGTTCGCCGGATACAACCAGAAGGTGGAACAATCACCTGTCCTTACCATATCCAACCTCCCACGGCGTATAGAGCCTGTTAATTATGGAACCACTTTCACATTATCATTGTGAAATATACTCTTGTAAACCTATACCAATCAGCCACCAAATAGCCTATACCAATAACTTGAACCATTGATCAGCACATGCCTCGACACCTTAGTAACTGTACCATAAAAGTGCATCATCCATGCAACCTGTACCAAACAACCTTCAATCAACCCGTTCCATACACAAATTGCATCAACCATGCACCAACCTATACCTCAGCCTATGTATTTAGCCTAATATTGGCTCATTACCACCCTTAATTGGGGCATATTAGATTAGTAATGTTATTTTATTTATGTCGGCTTAGGCCATTAGATTTGTATTGGAATTAGTAATGTTATTTTGTTATGTCGGCTAGGCCGTTAAAACCTCCTAGTCTCCTATAACAAGGAGACATTTTCATTGAATCATCTTGTACTTGAACATTTAAAGTGCAGAAGTGCAAGGAGGTTCCCCTCGAAGAGGCTTATTATCTGATATTATCTCTTTTTTCAAGGCGGTGGAGTACTCTTCTTGAGGTTTTTCTACAAGGCGTTGAGTACTCTTCTTGAGGTTTTTCTATGCTATATTGATGTTTGGTTCTTAACACTATACCATGAACAAGTGCATCAACCATGCACCAAACCTGTACAAATAACCTGTCACAACAACTTGTCCAAACAACCTATCACAACAACCTGTCTCATCAATATTAATAACCAAATCATATCTACTCACCAATATCAATCACCAAGACAACTCTCAAAGATGTGCATCAACCAAGCATAACACACCAACTGGGTCGTTAATAATAGTTAAAGGGGGGAAACAAGATCCTTCAGCCCTAAACCTTAATTAGAAAGATAGAGCACCAAGGATGAGTCCTCAAACCACCACATATGACCTTTATAGGGTATCATTAATGTTCAAATGGGATATGGAAATCTTTGGCCTCTAATAGTGACATGCACACCCTTAGGATGATTTCCAAACTAGGGATGAGTCTCGGGGCCTTGATCATCATTTGAGGAGGAAAAAAAGGTTCTTAAGCCTTGAATGAGTCTTGTAGGGCTCAGGGGCCATGAATAGGCCTCAAATCACCACAATATTCCTCTAATGGAGATCTTTGGACTCCCATTAGGATATTGACATCATTAAAGATCTTTTACACCCACGAGATGGGTCTAGGGGCCTTCACCATGGTGAATAAAGGAAAACAAAGACCTTAGCATATAAATGAAACTTTCACATCTCAGGGGCCATAAACAAGGCCTCAAACCACCACATAGGCCCTTTAGAGGTGATATTTGGCATCAAAGTGGCATATGGACACCATTATGAGATTTTGTGCACTAAGGATGGGTCTCATGGATTTAACCATGTTCATGGGAGAAAAATAAGTGCCTTAGTCCTAAATGAATCTTATAAGGTTTGAGGGTCATGAGCAAGTACTTAAACCATCACAAAGGGTCTCTACGAGGAATATTTTCCCTTTGAGTAAGATATTATAGCCATTAATTGCACAACAAGGGTGGGTCTTAAGGCAATGAATGTTCAAGGGAGGAAATTTAAAGATTTAGACCATAAATGAAACTTATTTGGCTCATGGGCCATGAACAAGGCCTGAAACCATGAGACAATGCCTCTAAAGGATATCTTTAGCCTTCAAGTGGAATATGGGAGTCAATATGATGTTTTGTGTAGTAGGGATAGATATCAAGGGCTTAACCATTGTTAAGGGATGAAAATTTGGGCCTTGGGAGGTAAATGATGCTCGTAAGAACACGGGTTACGATGGGGATACAAACGAGGCCTCAAACTATCTGTGGTCCCTCTAGAGTGAATCTTTGTTCTCTAAGTGGGATATGGGTGTCATTACGACTTTTTTAGAACTAGGGATGGG
>SNQJ01S0189617.1:5788-18093 GCA_010110895.2 Picea sitchensis | reverse complement strand
TATGAAAGGAGGTGTTATACCACCAATCTTCCAAGGGTAACCACTTGAACCATTGTGTTTGTTTATCAGATACAAAGCAACGAAGGTATCCTTCCAGACATTTGTTCACTGTCTCAGTTTGTCCATCTGATTGAGGATGATAAGATGAGATATGAGCCAATTGAGTACCCAAACAATAATATAACTTTGTCCAAAAATGTCAAGTGAAGATGGGATCTCTATCACTTACAATAATATTTGGGCTTCCATGTATCTTTTGAATTGTCTCCATGAATGCGGTGGCAATTGTACTGGATTTGAAAGGATGAGAGAGTGCACAAAAGTGTGCATACTTGGTCAGTCTATCAACAATCACCATGATGACACCCTTTCCTTCGGACTTTGGTAACCCTATGATGAAATTCATGGAAACCTCCTCCCAGTGTTTACTTGGGATGGCTAATGATTTTAAAAGACATGGGGTCTTAATTGCTTCCACCTTATTTTGTTGAACGAAACATTCTACCACAAACCTTTGAACACCAATTTTAAGGCCATCCCAAAAAAAATTCTTCTTAACCCTATGGTAGGTTTTCAAAAATCATGAGTGCCCTCTTACCGAAGAGGTGTAAAATTTCAAGAGTACCTTTTGTTTGATTTGGGAGTTCTTACATAAATATAAGCGATCTTTGTACCATAGTGAATAATTTTTCCATGTAAATGTATCGGATGTACTAGAATCCTGTTGCAACCTTTGAATGATATTCCACATGTTTTCATCATTCTTACATTCATCCCTCGCTTCTATTATCCAATCGGGTTGGGTGATTGAGATAGCACAGAGAAAGGCCTCGACATCTTCATCCTTTCTTGAGACTGCATCTACCACAACATTTTTCTTCTCTTTTTTGTAGATGATATCAAAATCATAACCCAACATCTTGGTCACCCATTTTTGTTGTTCTTCTGAAGATAGTATTTGTTCCAAGAAGTATTTAAGACTATCATGATCTTCTTTTACCTTGAAGTGCCTACCTATAAGGTAAGGGCGTCATTGCTTCAATGTGTGTAGTATTTCCATCATTTCCTTCTCATAAATGGGTTTGTGTAAGTCCTTTCCCTTGAGTGGTTGACTTTCAAAAGAAAGGGCCCTTCCTTATTGCATTAAAACATCACCAATGCCATTTCTCAAGGCATCACATTCCACAATAAAGGTTTTTGTGAATTATGTTGTGGTCAATACAGGAGCTTTGCACATTGCCTCTTTAAGTTGTTCAAAAGCTTGAGTTGCCTCTGGAGTCCATGAAAATGCATCCTTCTTAGTTAGTTTTGTTAAATGTGATGTTATTCTTCCACAGTTCTGAACAAACTTGCGGTAGTAACCTCTCAAACCCAAAAATCCTCTAAGATTATCCAATGTTTTGGAAATGGGCCAGTCCATCATGGCCTTAATCTTGTTAGGGTCTACCTTAACACCTTCATGAGATACAATATGACCCAAATACTCTACCTCCTTCACCCCAAAGAAACATTTGGATGTTTTGGAATATAGTTGTTGCTCCTTTAGTAGTTGTAGCTTCTTGTCAACATGTTGAACATGATTCTCCCAAGACTTGCTATAGATTAGTATATCATCAAAAAATACTAACACAAATTTTTGAAGGACGGGCTTGAAAATGGAATTCATCAACCCTTGGAATGTGGAAGGTGCATTCGTAAGGCTAAAAGGAATGACCAAAAATTCATAATGGCCTTCATGAGTTTGGAATGATGTTTTGGGGATATATGCTTCCTTCATTCTAATCCGATGATACCCTAAACAGATATCCAAATTTGCGAAGTATTGTTCCATGTAGTTCACCTAACAATTCATCAATGAAAGTAATGGGAAACTTATATTTAATAGTGATATTGTTGAGCTCTCTATAATCTGGGCACATACGCCATGAGCCCTCTTTCTTGAGTACCATTACCACTGGTGCAGAGTAAGAACTTGGCTAGGTCTAATAATGCCAGACTCTAACATTTCTTCAACCATGCACTCAATTTCACTCTTTTGGGCATAAGGGTATCTGTAAGTCCTGATGTTAGGAAGAACACTCCCAAGAATTAGGTGAATAGCATGATCATGATTTCGAGTGGGTGGAAGACCTCTAGAAATATCTTCAAATAATTTTGAATGCTTATCAATGATCCCTTGGATATCTAGAGGAATAGATGGCTTAGATGCTAGGAGTGGTCCTTCTAGTATCCATAGATGTTAGGAGTGGTCCTTCTAGTATCCATATCCATATTTTTACTTTCAACATTTCTCGCCACCCTGAACGCATTCTCCAATGATTTGGGTTCCCAAAGGTGAATCTCATGTTGAATGTTATCCTTTAAAGTTCCTATGAATACATCAATCAAGTGCTCATCCGGAATATATGTTACCTTTATATTCAATTTTTGGAAGTTCTCAATGTGCTCCGCAACTAAACACTTTTGCTTGATATTTATCAATTGGCTAAAGAAGGTGTTTCTCCTTGTATCCTCATAGTGTGTTGTCATTTCTTCCGTGAAAATTGTCCAAGTGATAAGTGATTTGTGAGAACAAAGCCAAGGATACCACACAATTTGTTTGGGTTCTAAATATAAAGAATCAATCCGTACCTTTTTTGTATGTGGCATATCATGTAGATCAAAGAACTGTTCCATCTGAAGTATCCATGTGATTGGATCCTTGCCATCAAACTTCCTCATATCGATCTTAGGAAAGTGGTTGGTCTTCAACCCAAAGTTGGAGTTTCTCCAGTCTTGATTCATCTTCTTTGTGTCCTCATCATGAATTTCATGGGATACATTTTCAATTTCAGGTGGCCTCTCTATTAGGAAATTTTGAAATCCTTCCATGATCTCCCTTTTTAAACCATCCATCTTAGTATCCATTATTGCCTCCAACTTAGCTTCAGTTGAATCCATCATCCTTTGTAGTTCATCTTTTGTTATTGTCTTTTTTTGTAAATCATTTATGTCCCTGTGCATTTCTTCACCTTCATCAAGAGTCCAAGTAGGACTATATGAAGGATTATTTGGTGTAGAAGTTCCCTTTTTTGGTGGCATGTTGGCCGAGTATCACTTTTAAATCTTGATTTCAAGGTGGTTTTGCTAGACGATATTTCATCTATTGTATCTCCAAAATTTCGACCCTTTTGGGTCTGAAAATTATGTTCTTTATTTCTTTGATACGTCTTCTCTGCAATGCCACAATTCTGATCAAAATTGGATGTGCCAAGTGGAATTTATGGTAACTTCCCCACACCTTGCTAATTTTTGTCCCTTCTAGAAGAGTGTACTTGTAAAGTGTGTCAAGACCACAATATCTGATATTTGATTCTAAAAATTGCACCAGAAATACTATAGATTTCCCATTGTCCAATGCAACTGGTCTCACTTAATTTGGTTACTCACTAAAGAAGATAAAAAAAAATTACCCAAAACACTTGTTTGAGACTAGTTAATATGAGTAGTCAGCTACCCTATCTTACACAGGGTGTATCTACAAAAGTAGGATGACCTAGAACATGAAATTTTATCACATCTACCTTGATCATTTCTTGAATAGCCTCCGAGTTTAAGGGTATGAAACATCATAGAAAAAACTTTATAGTGAAAATTTTGTGATGACTAAATTCAGGATGATTCTAGAACCCTATCTTACACAGGCTCTATATCCTAAATTATAAGGCCTCGGTAGTTGAAATTTGAACCCCAAGTACCTTGACTTATCTACTAAATATCCTCCAAGGAGTTCCTTCTAAACCATCGTAGAAAAAAATTTATAGCAAAAATTCCAAGGTGTCTCAGATGCAGCAGTGAAACCCCAAGACCTTGAGCTTTGATACCAAATGTTAAGAACCAAATATCAAAATAACATAAAAAAAACATCAAAATAAGTACTAAACGCCTTGAAAAAGAGATAATTTCAGATAATAAGCCTCTTCGAGGGGAAAACCTCCTTATACACCACATAAATTTACAAATACAAGATTATTCCAAATGAAAAGGTCTCCTTGGTATATATAGGAGACTAGGAGGTGCAATTAAAACTAATGGACCCAATCCGACATAAATAAAATAAAATAAAATAATGTAATATTCCCCAATTAAGGGGTAATGTACCACTATTTAGGGATTAACAAAGCCTCATTGTACTCATCTTCTTGTGAATGAGCGTAGTCGTCACGTATGTTTCTCAGAGATAAGTTGTCACCATTCTAGCAAGCTTTTTTTCAGTCTGCATTTTACAGTTATCAGCATATTTCTTATTTGATATAAGTCAAGTTTTATTGTATCTTTGTTATTGTTCACTGTGTCTATGTGTTAATATTATAAATATGTGGTTTCATTTTGTTCCGCCCATAAATCCAAATCAGTAGAGTAACAAATCGAGATACTATGCGAGAAAATACTATAACCAATGTATGCATATGAAAGAATTTAATTTCAAAATAATTTACTTAAGTCTTTCAGAGTCCATACTTGAGGAATTATTGGTGTTAATGTTGGGTGGAGAATCGTCATCTAAGGATGATAAGATAATGGTAGGAATTGTGAGAAATCTAGTGAAGATTGAGGGAGAAAATAACTCAAAATGTGCCCATAAGGTAAAATCAAAGGCTTTGATGTTAACTCCTCTGATGCAAATCAGAGGAGTTGTTAACAAGTAACCTAATGACCATCGACACAATTGGTATTAAGGGATTTGATGACTATAGGTCTAGTTTTTTACAAGTTCACCAAGATAAAGCAAATCGACAAAGTTAAGATCAACTCCTACGATGTGAATCGGAGGAGTTGTTGGCAATTGTTCCGATGTACATCGCCAAGGTTACCTCGAAAGTCCCCGATATGTCATCTGCGAAGTTTCAGGTAACTCCTTCAATCACATCGGAGGAGTTAATATGAACTCCTTTGATGCGGTCGGAGGAGTAAATGGAAAATTACCCCAACTATGCCAACAATGATGGTGTTAAGAAAAGTCTATGCATGGTGTTTGACACTAGGTCTCGTCGTATTGATTTAGAGTAAGCCCTCAAACAAAGATTGAATTGAATGGATTTTAGAGTAAGGTCGAGTTCTCTTCGCATCAATGTGCCAAACTCTGGGAAACATTTATATATTACAACGGGTGAAGGTATTTCTGACAGCAATAGCATGTCTAGACCATGGAACAAATATCAGTGAATGCTTAGGAAGGGTTTTGTGAGAGTTGAATACCTTGATAGAACGATGTCATAGAGTTATGATAGTAGGGATGCCAAGTGGATAATCGTAGCAGTCGTGGGGGGAGTTAGAGATCCTAAGGATAATAATTGGAAACAAAAGAAATGAGAATAACCCTAACCCCAAATTGTAGGTGGTGGATCGAGGGCTTACCTAACTTCTAGATGTCACGTGGATATTCATGATCGATCGAGGGTGCTCGGGTTGGAACTCAACACACTCTTGTTTTGGTGCTACCTTCTTATCCTTGGCACTCAGTGAGATAGTGATGAAAAGGGGGAGAGATGTATTTATAATGTTAGGAGAAATCAACATTTAATGCAGGTCGATGTCATTTAAGATCGAATGAGTTGAGGTTAAGTGCTCCCATGTATATCAGAAGAATTCATGGGAAGTCCTATGATATTCATCAAAGAACATAATGTGAAGTGTTTCAGTTCTATTGGAGTAGATGGAGGCAACTCCTTCGATGAAATTGGAAGAGTTGGAGATAACTCCTCCAATTTCATCAGAGGAGTTGCAGCTAACTTGTGTGATCGAAAGGTCTATCGGAGGAAAAGAAAAGAACTCGGTTTATCTCATCGAAGGAGTTAGGATAAACTCCTTCGATGTACATTGAAGGAGTTGAAGGTAACTCCTCTGATGTGCATCAGAGTTTCGAACAACTTGGCCAAAAATCCTAAGGACTTGTTTGAGAGAATTTCTTAAGTGTTTTCTTTTTTAGAAATGAAATTTGAGGGAAGTGAAAATTGAAGGATGAACTTGAGAGCTAAGTAAAGAAATTGTTGGAGGAGCTTATCAAAGTCAAAAATGTAAGGGGATCCATTTCTTGAAATAAATTTACAAATGAATCGCAGGGGAAATGGAGGGTTGTAGTGTCTGGCACAATAGGTCCATTACGTGTGCAAAAACTCATAAAAAATAAAATTTATGCTAACTAATTTCTTGTAGCTTACTAGCTACAAATTACACACACAAATATAACTATTATATGATACCATTAATTAGTTTCATCTACAACATTATAAAATCACACATGAATGCAACTAATAACTAATTACAACAACATATAAATCAACCTTATACACAAAGTTCATGCACAACAATTAAAACTCATAATGCAATATAGAAAAGAAATAAAACACTTATCTTTTTAAAATAGTTGTGCAACGAGTTGCTTTGGATAAATGTTCCACCCAACCATAGATTTTTTGTTCCAAATTTCAACAACAAGTCACCCCCAAGTTGGGGCTAGCAATCCACAAAAGAGGGTGGTCTCTTATTGTCCACTCACAGCTCAAAAAACTCACAACCCACTGGTATTCTCGTACGGTTATTTCGGTTTTCCACCAGCTCTCTTCCTCTCGACCTACCCAACCCAATGAATGTACCCCTTCATTGATATCATTCCCTTTGGAATTCCATTCGTTTATCAAGGTCTCTCTATCACAAGTAACCAGGAATCTCTTTGTTGGGAATTCAAGGGAACTCACTGCCACGGAAACAACAACAAACACTTGTTGTTACAATGCAACTTACACAAGAGTTCACTCTTCAGGCATAACAATCTAACTCTTTAGTATTCTACTCCAAATACACTCTAGAAATTATCCAACATGCTCCACAATTCTCTCTCCATGGTTTCTCCAACTCTAGCTCTATTTTTCTACTATCTGCCTATTGTTCATGCAAAAACATGACAATGTAAAATTGTTGTAACTTCCCATACAAATTTTCTCTCCTTTGGCTTGCTTGCTTGATTCACACACTTCCCTAAACTGATTGTACTCGACCCCCATTCTCCCAATAACTATGGGATGTGACTTCTCACACCCACCTTCTTGCATGCATTCAATGATTTCCTTTGGGGACACTCAATCAGAAAATAGAAGTTTAATACATAATTATAATAAAATTCACGAATGTGGGCTGAATTAATAGACATGGGTAATTTTGCTTTGGACCCCTCTTAGACATCCTCTTAGACCCTCCCCTCACTTGTGGATTAATTCAATCCCCATCTCTTTCCATGTCCCCCTTACTATATTGCATCGTTGTCCATGTCCCCCTTAGTAGTTTGCATCACATTTTATTATTAAAATTCAAAAATACAATTCGCATATACATCGCTTGGTCATAGCCACACATTATATCTACATTAAGCATTAATTAAACTGGGGATTATAGCAGGGATGTTACATTCCCCCTCCCCTACAATTGTGTGTCATCCTTGGTGCACACTATGATGATATACATATATATATACAAATTTACATCACAATGCTTAAATAAATAAAATTATGCAATTTCGCAACTCCTGCAGCAATTCCAACCATAATATCTTGTTCCTATCAACCCACTGACCCAAGGAATGTACCCCCTTGATCATCCTTATTCCATCGAGTTGTACCATTCATTTTTTAGGGCCCACGGTGTATCTTGGCTAATACTTTGAGATGTGGTTATGGAACTCTAGCTACTCAAAACAGAGCATTGCATTATGTTTTCTTCAAAATTGACAAACATTTGGGGGTATTCTTCCCGCATGTTTTCTTTGTGCTCCCATGTAGCATCTGTAGTAACATAGCAGGTCCATTGAAACATTACCAACCCTATGGATTTGTTCCTGAGAACTTTGACTTTCCAGTCCATGATGCGTACTGGTTCCACCCGAAAATCCCCTTTGATTTCCACCTAGATCACAATCTAATCAATTATGTGGTTAGGGTCAGGCACATATTTATATAATAACGACACAAGAATTACATTATGCACTCTCATGGATGCAGGAAATGCTAACATGTATGAAATTGGCCCTATCTTCCTTGGGATTTCAAAATTTCCACAATATCTTGTTGCCAACTTTGGCAGCTTCCTAATCTTAGAGAACTTATCTTCGCCTTCACTTTAAAAAATATATGTTCATCCACTTTAAAATATCTGAAAACTATGTTCTTGTCTGCATAACTTTTCTGCATGTCTTGGGCAGCCTTTAAATTCTACTTGATCTTTGTCATATGCTCTTCCATTTCCTTCAAGAAATCTGGCCCAACAACAGCTCTGTCTGTTGGATTATCCCAACTCAATGGTGTGTTACACTTCCCACCATACAATGTTTTAAATAGACACATTTTTAATGAGGCTTGATGCCCATTATTGTAAGTTAATTCAACTAAATGAATATAATCTTCCCACTTTGATGCTTGGTCCATCACATACATTCTAAGCATTTCCTCAATTATTATGTTAGTCCTATATGTTTTCCCATCTGACTATGGGTGATATGTTGTACTAAGATATAGATTTGTCCCAAACCTTTCAACAAACCTTTCCAACAATTGGATGTAAATTTTGGATCTCTGTCCGAAACAATTTCCTTGGGCACTCCATGTAGCCTAGCAACTTCCTTCATGTAGATTTCTGCAATATTTGTTGCCTCATGTGCAGTCTTCATAGGAATAAAATGTGTTTCCTTAGTCAATTTATCCACCACCACCATGATGAAATCATGTTGCTTCATTGTTCTCGACAACTTAGTAATAAAATCCATTGTCACAACTTCCCACTTCCATTCTAGAATGGGCATTGGCTGTAACAGTCCAGCTAGATGTCTACGCTCAATCTTCACCTTCTGGCATTATAGACATCTACCTATATAATTAGCCACTTCTTTCTTCATTCCTGGCCAAAAGTATTGGCTTCTTATAGCTACAATTGTCTTCTAATATCTTGGGCCCAACATATGGCACATTGTGCATTTCTCTTAACACTGTATTTTTCAGCTCACTATAATTTGGCACATATATTTTTCCTCTATACGTGAGTACCCCATCCTCTTGCAACTCATAGTATTTAAATTTCTAATGTAAGTTTCCTTGTTGTAATGATTATTTTATTGCCAAATAGTGTTGATATGAATTTGTTGCTGCAATAATTGCATATTTCAGATCAATTATGTACATGTTAATGGTTGCAATATGCATCTCACGTGCTCTCTTGTTGAGTGCATCAACCACTTGGATTTCTTTGCCTTTGATGTGCTTAATTTGAAATTCATACTCACTAAGAAATTAAACCCATCTAGTTCACCTGACATTTAATGTGGGTTGTCCAAACAAATGTTTCAGACCACAGTGGTTTTTCCTTAGCTCAAATTTCCTCCACATGAGGTAATGTCTCCATGTTTTTAATGCATGTACAATTGTCGGTAATTACAAGTCATGTTTAGCATAATTCCTCTCATGCTCTTTTAATTTTCTAGACTCATAGCATACCACATGATCTCTTTGTGTGAGCATGCGACAAGTTCTCCCTTGCATGCATCAGTGCAAAAAACAAAATCTTCATCTAGGTATGCAACCTTCAAGAATTGTGCACTTTTCAAGAAGTCTTTCAGCTATTGAAATCTCTCTTCACACTTGGGATTCCATTCAAATTATGATCCCTTATTTCGCAAAGAAGTTATTGAACTTGCACTCTTTGAGAATCCCTTTATGAATCTTCGGTGATAACCAACAAGATCTATGAATGATGTTACCTCTGTAACACTTCTTGGCATTGGCCATCCTCTAATGGACTCTATGTTCTCGGGGTGGACTCTTATCCCTTCTGCTGAAATTATATGCCTCGAGTAGTGAATCTTCTTTTGATAAAAGATGCACTTACTTAGCTTAGCATACAATTTATGCTCTCCCAAAACATGCAACATTGTTCTTAAATGTTTCTCATATGCCTCCTCTGTCTTTGAGTAAATGAGTATATCATCTAGGAACACAGTAACAAACTTTTCCAGGTATTCCCTAAACACTCCATTCATCACACACATGAAAACAACTGGGACATTTGATACCCCAAATAGCACTATCGTGAATTCATAATGCTTGTATCTTGTCCTGAATGTTGTCTTGTTTATGTCTTATTCCTTTATCCTCACTTGATGATAACATGATCTCAAGACAATCTTGGAAGATATGCTTGCACCTTTCAGCTGATTAAATAAGTAATCAATTCTTGGAAAAGGATATTTCTTCTTTATAGTGACCATATTTAGCTTTCTGAAATCAATACATGAAATCAATACACAACCTTAAGGTTCCATCTTTCTTCACAAAAAGAATCGGGACTCCGCAAGGTAACACACTTGGGTGTCTATATCCATTCTTTAATATCTCTTCAAGTTGCATTTGCAACTCTTTTAACTCTAGTGTGCCCATTCTATATGGTGTATTGGACAATGGGGCAACTCCTGGAACCAAATCAATGTCTCTCTTTGGTGGAAATCCTAGGATTTCTCCAAAAACATCTTCAAAATCCCTTAAGACTAAATGGTATTCAATGCTTTCCACTTTATCTCTGAGTGCCTCTTCCATATGGGATGCAAAAATCTTACATCCCTTCCTGAAGCTCTTTTTCAACTGCATAGTTGAAATTTCTCTAACAACTACAACTCTTGGAATGCCTTGAATCTTTCCTTGTTTCCCTTCTTCATCAAAACATGTGATTGTCTTATTGTAACAGTCTAGGATAGCATCATGTTTTTCCAACCAATCCATGCCAATTAGACAATCATATGAACCCAATGGTATGATGTTCACATCTACCTTTGTGTGAAGTCCATTCATCTCTATTGGACAATCTTTAATAGTTCATTGATTTTCATCTTATCCCCTATGGCTAACTAAACTAACCAAGATTTCTTATTCTTACTTATTTGCAAGTGAAATATTTCAACAATGTTAGAGTTTAAGTAACTACAGCTAGCTCCATAATCAATTAAAATTATTATGGGTTGGTTATCAATCTTACCTTCCACTTCAATCATGCAGGATTGATATTCAGATTTCTTGTTGTCTAAGGCTACATAAATCTTTGGCATGTTTCCTCCCATGTATTCAACTATTTCAACTTCTTGAATGTTTTGGACATTTCTCATTATTTCTCCTTTATGAGGGCAGTCCCTATATAAGTTATTTTTCTCACATCCCCAACATTGTACATGTTGTTGCCTTGGCCTTTTCCCAAATGAATCTGCAACCTTGTGCTCATTTTGGGTTGAATGACCTTGTTGATTTTCTTGGGATTTGTTCTTGAAAAATGGTGGCTTAAAACCTTTTTTCCTTCGATCATTTTTACCGTTCATCTTGTCATTCCAAGTTTTTTGGAACATTGGCCTTCCTCGGCTCTACTCATAAATATGTTTTTCTCCTCTTATGGATTCCTCCAAAGTCTTGGGGTTATCATATTGTATCTTTTCATTGTAGAAAGAGGGTAAACCACTTAGAAACCTTTGGATTTTGACTTTCTCATCCTTGATGAAGTCCACATATTTCAACAACTCAAAGAATCTCTTCTCATATTCATCTATTGGCATGCTTCCCAACTTAAGTTCAAGGAAATATTTCATCTTCCTTTCATAATAATGCTTATAAAAATATTTCTCTTGGAAATACCCTTTGAACTACATCCATGAGATTATCTTCTCATCCAGGTGCTTGGCTTGCTTAAACTGATTCTACCACAAGGCTATCTTCCCTTGCAAGTGGTAGGTTACAATTCTAGCTTCTACCCTTGAGGGGTAATCATGACCCTGAAAAAATTTATTCATTTCCAACAGCCAGGCCTCGACCTCTTCTCATTTCCTGTGCTCAATATTGAAATTTCCTGGCTTGATTTTCCTCAGTTCACCTTGCAATATCTCTGCTTCGTGCATTCTTCTTTGTCTCTTGATAGGAGACACACTTGGCATGATCCCTATCCCTGAACTTGCATGAGTTCTTCTAGTGGATTTCCTTGGAGTATGATGGCATCTGCTCATGCTTCATGACTTCCTATCATTCCCTTTATCATCCCTTATGTTACAGGATCTGGATGTTTCCACTTGTCTAGAACTAGTTACTTTATGGTGACAGAGTCTTTGTTAACTTTCCTATGCAACAGATTCAGAATATGAAATGTTCAAGGTGATTTTGGACAGGTTCATTTGGGTGATGATGCACCATGAAAAATTGTTGGAATGGGAAAGGTAAAAATAAAGCAAAGCAATGGAAACCAATGGTTGTTGA
>SNQJ01S0189616.1:0-15568 GCA_010110895.2 Picea sitchensis | reverse complement strand
TGTATCCAACAGGTAATAGACTTCTTAGGGCACTTTGGGACACCATAAAAAATTTCACTATTTCATTATTCTATATGGTATCATCCATTTTTTATCACTTTGTATTAAATATTGGGATCATGTTTTTTTTGTAGGGAGGTGTAGTTTGAATGGAGTGCTAAAATGTTTGTTAGATATCTTCACCTATAGTAGTGTTTAATTTATTTAATTATGTTTCCAAATGAGACCAATAAATTAAACATAGGTGAAACACTTTGACGTATGTACCCTTTCTTCAACAATTCCTCCATTTGCATTTGCAATTGTTTTAACTCCAGTGCACTCATTATGTAAGGTGTCTTTGACACTAGGGCAGCTCCAGGCACTAGATCAATTGAGATATCTATCTCCCTTCTTGGTGGAAACCATGGCATTTCTTGGAATACATCCTCGAATTCTTATAGTATCAAGAAATATTCAAGGCTTGGCCCCTTTGTATTTTTTGTCTCCTCCACATGAGCTGCATACAATTGACATTCTTTCCTAAAACATCTCTTCAGTTGTAAGGCTGAAATTTCCCTTATAGAGATGGGTCTTGGAACTCATTTCACAATGTTTTGTTTTCCATCTTCATTGAGACCTGTAAATGTCTTTCTACGACAGTCTAGGACAACATGATGCTTGTCTAGCCAATCCATTCCAATTAGAATATCATAAGACCCCAATGGTATGATATTTAGATCAACATATGTATTTACACCATTAAGTCTTATGGAACATCCTCTGGCCATATCATGGATTCTCCTTTTGGTTCCAGTGGTTAATTCAACTAAACTTGACTTTCCAAGATTACTTTTCTCCAAATGTAATCTCTCCACTGTTTTAGGATCAATGTAACAATGAATTGATCCTGAGTCAATTAAAATAGCAACAGGATGATTTATGATCCTACCTTCCACCTTGATCATATTGGAATCGTAATTTTCTTGTCCATCATCTAAATCTGTATAGATTCTTCCCATATATTCGATTGTTGTAGCTTCTTGGACATTTGCACAGTCTTCACTCTGTCATTTTTGTGTGGGAAATCATTGTATAGGTGATCTTATTTCCATCCCCAACATTGGATTGGTGGTCTTCCCCTTTTTCCCAAGGATTATGGTTTCTTGGTTTCACCCTTAGCATACTGAACTTGATGATTTTTATTAGGCTCATTACTATTGAAGGGAGTTTTGAATCCTTTCCTCCTCTGATCAGAATTCTCCTTCTTCTTATCCTTCAAATATTTGGGCAGAGATTCTCTGCCCTGGCCTTGCTCGTACAGGTATTTAGCCTTCCTGATGGCCTTAGTCAAGGTATTGGGATCATCATACCTAATATTTTCTTTATAAAAGGCTGGTAGTCCACTCAAAAACCTATGTATCTTCACCTTTTCTTTGCTTATAAACCCAACATATTTTAACAATCCCGATAACTTCTTCTCATATTTTGTCATAGTCATGCTTTCCAGCCCAATTTCAAAGAACTCCTGCATTTTCTTGTCATAGAAATGATCTGAGAGGTACTCCTTATGGAAGTATTTGAATCACTTCCAAGTGATCGTACTCTAGTTAATATGTTCAAATTGCTTTAGTTGATCACACCACATTGCATCTTTCCTGTGTAAATAGTAGGTAGAAATTCAGGATTCTAGGTTTGATGAATAGTTATGCAATTGAAAATAACTCCTGAGTCCAAGCAACCATTCTTCAGTATCATCTTCCCTTTATTTTTCACCATCAAAGGAGGGTGGATTAATCTTCCTTAGCTCTCCTTGCAAATTGTCCAGTTCTTGTCTCCTTATCTGGTGCCTAACAGGAGACACCTCTCGACTGCTTATGGAATCTTCCGATGCATACAAATTTCTTTCTGAGGTGAGTGGTTTCTATTACTTATGTTGGAACTCCTAGAATAACCATCTCGTCCATGATCCTCTCTTATTTCACGAAACCAACCTTCCTCCTGTTGTTTTGAATTTGATCCCTTCTTTGTTTTCTTCTACAACTGATTTAATCTTTGCAACACTCAAGCATTTATCTAAATTTTCTCTCTCATCAGTATCTCATTGTCTTCTTTGTATCTTTGCACTTCTATTTTCATGTGTCTTACAGTTTCTATTAATGTTTCATTCTCTCCTCTACCCTTGCGTCCATTGGACTCTATCTCTGCATTAACAACTCTGGTATTCTAGCCTTCGGCGTCCTTATCATGGATGGAGGTTCCCTCACTTTCTTCCATTTATTCAATACACATTCTGAGATGATGTGTTTAAACTCATTAATTCTGAAAAATGTGCAAGCAACCATTTTGTTAGAATTAAGCATACGATAATCACAATTTGCAAAACCATGTTACAGGTCCCTTTTCTTGTCAATTCATGAAGAACATATATGTATCAATATGAATCATATAACACACCTGTGTTATCCTTTGGCCAATACAGAATTCAATTCTGCACAAGTGCTTCTTTCAAACCACCTTCCCAGGTGACCATGACTCAAAAACGTAGCGAAATCCTTCCTGGTGCTTTCTGTGTTAGAAAATTACTATATCGGAGATAGTGTGGTTGAAAATCGATCGAGGTATGAGATTTAAGGTCAACAATAATTGTGGGAGGACAACGTGATCTCTCTTTATCGGAGAGATCTGTCCCCGTAATCTGAAAAGTGCTCACCCAAATCTCCTTTAGATCGTGGTCATTGATCCCTTGTCCCAACGAGATCAATGACACTGGAAAATAGCGGGCTGCGAACTAGAAAGTTTGCTAATTTTTCCTCCTCTCCCTACAATGGTACCCTAGCATTGATTTTTAGTTTACAGATTGACGACTATCCCCAGGTCCTGCATCATTAATGCCCTGTTCCAAACTCACATCGATAGGCACTAGCTCCTTCCTCGCCTGTGACCTTGGGCTGTGACCCAAGGCTTACCCTCCCGACACTTTTCAACTCCAGAACCTTTAGCCAAGGCCAGATCAATGGTCCTCATCCTCATTCATGATCAACGATCATGATTCACTTTGGGACTCTGTGCTTTAGAAGTCTCAAATTCCCCCGCTTTTTTCCTCCTGGAACGCTTTCACCCGGAGTTCATGATCTATCAACGTGTTTCCTCCCACAGATCGACGACTATGAATTTCTTCAACTCTTCGGGATTCAGGAGTTTCAAACTCTCTACCTTCACTTTGTCTCATATTTCTTTCACTCTAACTCAACAATTCATCAACGTGTCTCTCTCATAGATCAATGATTATGAATCGCTTCGGCTCTTCAGGCTTCAGGAGTTTCAAAATATCCTCCTTCACTTTTTACCAGAGTGTTGATCCTCCAAACCACTGTGATATCTACTACCGCATGTCTTCTGGGATCAACAGTCGATATGTACTCTGGATTTTGGGCCTTTGGGTGTTCTCGACCCAATGCTAACTATCACATATTTTTCCTCTAGAGTGCCAAGTCTCCCGACTGCACGATCTTTCACCACGTGGAAAAATACCAGTAGTAGACATGTGGACCAATCAAGAGGGTGAAACATGTCACATTCTAACTAACATTTCAATCCTCCACATGTTCAAAAATTTCTGACACGTGGAACATATCCCATGTGTGTACGTCATCCCATGTGACGTCCGCGAGCCATGTCACTTCGGAATTTTGGGCTTCAGAATACTTTACGGTTGCTCTCCTCAAGTCTCCTGAAATCTAAATTTCCAACTGCTTAACCTTCTGGGATCCACATCACCTCTAGGTGATGTCATCATTCTCCACCACTTTGACTCTTTGAGCTTCAGAACTTAGGGCTTAAGGAGTTTCCATACTAGCACACTCCAATTCTCTCGAACTCTGAATTTTTGAACTGGCCAATCTGTCAACATGTGTCTCCCTTATCATACAGTCTATATTAACTCCGGACTTTGAGACTTCAGGTAGTTCTTTCCCTAGTTCTTCAATATTTAAAACCTTCCGGAGTACTAAGTCTATGAAGTGAGAGATATAGTGTCGCATGTCCTTGTTGATGGATGATCCAAATGAACTCTGGGCTTTGGGCCTACGTGAGCTCTGGATTTTTGCATCCATCTTTATTTTGAAGTGGTAATCCACCGTAGTGTAGAACCTCCATCCACGTGTCCACTCCGATCAACGGTCTGGATCTACTCTGGTTCTTTAGAGCTTTGAGATTTCAGGATTACTTTACTCACTCAGCTTCTTCTTGCTGCCTCCTGAAGTACGAGATCACCTGACATGTGTCCCCTACTTGAAGATCAACGACCACGAGTGATTTTGGACACTCAACTCCCTCACTCTTTAATTTCCTTCAATATCTCCACAATGCAAAGGTTCTAGTCTGTAGTGGGATCGATATCCACCGTTGATCTATTGATCTAGCAATATCAACGATCCTAAGTGATTGTAGGCTCACAACTTACCCAAACTTTAATTTATATCTCGATCCCCATAATGCCTCCCCACTGTCGATTTCTCTCTAATGATATCTGACAATTGTGACTTAACTTTTCTTCACCTTCATCGAAATACCCTTGTTCACCTGCCCTCTGATCCAATGATCCCAGATTTCTGTTGATCCCAAAGTGGAAATCGCTCTCGAATTCAAAAGGGACGGTCACGATCCTTTGAACCCTTACAAAGGATATCTGACATTGTAGCTCCTGCATAGATTCTGCAACACCATTCCTCCTGATATTTTCATCTTCACAGTCATAATTCGATCTCAACTACGAGACTTTGACCAACAGACCCGAACCATACCGACCCATTGTTTCAACCAGAAGCTCCAATACCAATCTATAACATGCCCCGCCACCCACAGGCTAAGGTACACTACCTTCAATCCCACCCTGGAACTTATTTCTCTTACCGATACCCTTTTAAATTAATAAGGATGCATAAAATAAAAAATTGTAACAACATGCACAACAATAACCAACAAGCACTCATATTCTAAAGATTCAATTAAACGATAAATAAATACACAACGGAATACATTCATATACAACTAAATCATACCATAATAGAGAGAACTTATATTTATAAAATAAGACACCAATTGGCTGAAAACCAAGGACATTCCACCTAACCATATAAACTACTCCTCTAAATCTCAACTGCAGTGTCACCCTTGAGCCAGGGCTATAAATCCACAAGGATGGTTCCAAAGTGTTACTTGGCTTCCCGAACTGGTCAAGACTCAATCTCTCACAATATTTCCCAACACTCACAACAATCCAAGTACCCAACCCTCTTCTACCCAGATTGCACCACCCAAGAGAATGGACTTCCACCCTTCTCTGCCATGTAGTCCCTCAGGTAACCCTTCTCCTTCCAGGGCTCCAGCGCAACTGGTCCAAAATCTCAATGTTGGAACTCTCAGGACTCACAGCTGTGAACAAAGAGGGTCATAGGTCAATGCATCTTAGACATGCATGCCTTAATTCATGAATGAATTACACCAATGACCTCTACAACCAATGATACCATGTCGTCTCTTCAGCAATTCATTTTCCTTTCCCCAATCCAAGACACAAATGAGAAAGATGAACGGGTGACAGAAATGAGTGGAGAGAGATCTCCATCCAAGGTGAGAAAAAATGATCAATCAATGAAAATTAATGCGTGAGGGAAAGAATGGAATGAAATAAGAAGTGAATGAGTGAACGATCCAACATCCAACCCCCTCAACATACCAGGGGAAGGTTTAGGTATTTCATGAAGAATCAAGAACCTCCCAACCTCCCCCAAGAATCTCATGTAACTGATCCACTCCCTTAGACAAAAAGGGTAATTAAAATAAGAAATAACATGTGTCCCCTCAAGCCCCCTCTCTTGTGGAATCATATCCCCCTATAACTCTAGTCCTTGTCCGTCTAAGAACCAACGATGTACTTATTTTTAATAATGATCAAAACATTACATTTATTGGGCACACTGGCCTTTTAATAATTGTTTGGGCACTCTGGCCTCTCAACATTGTAACAATACATTATTTAAAATGGGGGTTCAAAACCCAGGGTGTTACAAGCCCCTAATTCCTTCATATCAAATTGTACTAAAAGGTGAGACTTCAAATAACATATAACATCCTTACTGTTACCAAATAATAACATATCATCTACATATAAATAGATAACAAGGAAATGACCACCATCTTGTTTGTAATAGACATAGTGGTTCGATTTGAATCTCAAAAATCCTAATTCCAACAAAAAAGAATCACGCTTTGTGTGCAACATTCTAGGAGACTATATGAGAGCATATAAAGGCTTTTTTAATTTGAAAACAAATGAATCTTTACCTTTTTCAACATAGTTCTGAGGCTATTTCATATAGATCTCCTCCTTCAGGTCACCATGTAGGATTGTTGTTTTCAAATCTATCTATTGTATCTCTAAATCAAAGGCTACTATTATAGATATTATAGGAACATATTAGATGTTAAATTAGCAAATGGGGGAAATTCTCACAAAATATTATCCCCTCATATTGGGAATATCCTTTTGAATGAACCTTTCATTGTGCTTTTCAACATTTCCATCTAAATTCATCTTATTTTTGAACACCGATTTATATCCAATGTTAGGGACCTAACCCCTCACGTAGGTAGAAAAATATATCTCGATGTAATAAAGGTCAATATTAATAAGGCCTTGCAATAAGGTTGAATAATTCAAAAGTAAGAAGACCTAATAGAAGCTTATGCTTCTAGAAGGATCTTCCTCTAGACGGTTCTTTTGATAGACATATTTAGTATAAATAGGAGTTGAGGGTATGATAAACCTAGTTTGGATATTATTGTAATAGAGCTCTCCTCGACTGGAGGTTGGCCCCTCAAAGAGGCATGGTGTTATTCTAGTATCATATCAATATTATTGTGGTGTTGTTTTGGTTACATTGTTGTTCATCTTCCATTTCCATAATTTTATTTATGTTCTACATACTTTTTATATTTGGAATATTACAAGTGGTATCAAAGAACTTTCCTCGACAAAAAAATGTGGGTTAACTTTTTTCAGGGTAGAGACATATTCCGACATCTTTAAGCTACAAGGATTTTTTGTTACACACATAAACCCGCGGTTGGGGATTCATACACGCAGGAAATACAAGTGGTACTTAAACGCACATTTGTTGTCCACCCTTGTAACCTCTGTTGGTACCCCTTCGAGTGGTAGCGCATCAGAAAAAACCTGTATATGGATTGGCCTAGATATCCTGAAGCCCTCTTTAGATAAATTGATTGATCGCCTGACTGCTATAGTGCCACCGAGAACATCACTCGGGAAGATACTCTCTAGTACCTGGGTACTCGGGTAGTACGACTAAGGGTACGGTCTAGCCTCCTTAGTTGGTTTCCTGAGATATTTGGCCTAGTAATATTGTTGGACCACACACGTATATTAGAGAGATATAGCACAGGGGAAACGCTTGTTTGTAGAACCCTTGAATACCTAAAATTTTGGGACGAAAAAAAAAAAACAAAAAAAATAGACAAGATCTATTGCCACGCAACTATGTCTCCTGCATTCGAGTTTCCAAAGCACTACACATTTCTTCGTGATTAAAAATTTGGCCATTTCATCACTACAATATTCTTCAAACCAGAGTATAACTTCATAGGTGTTAGAAAAAAAAACTCTATATTTTGGTGCACCATTATTTGATACCTATTCCATTGCATTTATCTCTTCGCCCTTATCACATTCATACCTATCATTTTTCAAAAAAACAATTGACCCCACCCGCCCCTTTTCGGTTCCCTCATCATCATGGCCCATACCCGTATCCAATACTTGGAAGATCACTTCAATACCTTGCAATATAGCTTCATAGAGACCCAAAAACAAGTGAGACAAATCAATGCCAATATTTCCACCATTAATAAAAACATGAATTACTCCATCCCTGCCTCAATAGAGGAACTCAAAGAAGACCTAAAACAAGACATTACTACCTAGCTTGAATCTGTCACTTCGATGATCTGCACCAAGCTACATATTCCTACAGATCCCCCTTTATCTGACCCACCTTTGCATACCGAAGTTGTAACTTTCTCTCATTCCCATAATTTACATCCCCATAATTCTCAACATGAACTACGCTTCCGCATGTGGATGTGACCAAATTTGATGGCTCAGATCCCACTGCTTGGGTAACTCAAATGGAACATTATTTCTCTTTGTACGACATTACAGATGATTTGGCCAAAGTCGGGTATGGTGTTCTCCATTTAGATCAAGAACGTTGACAATCGAGAAAAACTGCTCGTCATGGGTATGTTACTTGGACACACTTTGTAGTAGAGCTTTATGAATGCTTTGACACCGACACCAACCATTTAGGTCATTTAACAAATTTGAAACAATCTATAACAGTGGAAGACTTTATAGATGCTTTTGAGTGACTGCATTTTCATACATAGGGCATGTCTGATGTTTTTTTCTGAGAATGTTTTATTAGTGGCCTCCAGGATGAGATTCGTTCCCATGTCCTCATGGCTCATCTTTAGATTTGGGTGGAGGCTACTAAAATAGCTAAGGAAGCACAACAAGTTTTCTCTTCTCAAAACCAAAAACCCTCCTTTATTCCTTGCACTAAACAAGTAAATCCCACTCCTCCTTCTGCTCCACTAAATATCCAAAAATTGACCAAGGCTAAAATGGTTGAACGCCAACTCAAAGGCCTTTATTATAATTGTGATGAAAAATATTTTATGGGCCACAAGTGTAAGGAACAAATTTTTTTTGTGTCCATATTGGAGGATGTTTCAGAAGAGGATGTTGAAACTCCCCTTGTGTATGAGTTACCTCAACCTACTGACATAACCCCTCCCTCAGACCCGCCTGAAGTAGAACCAGTCATTTCCCTAAATGCTCTCACTAGTTTCTCTACTCCCCAAACCCTCAAACTAATTGGTTACATCAAGCATAGGAAGGTCATCATTCTTGTTTATAGGGGAAGCACCCATAATTTTATTCATCACTGCATTGCCCAATAAACTCATTTATATATCCATGCAATCAATAATTTCCAAATCATGATTTCCAATGGTGGTTCCATGAAATGTGGAGGGCATTGTGAAAATGTGCATCTCCAAATTGGTGACTACCACCTGAAATCTCATATGTTTTCTATCGACATGGGTGGTTGTGACATTGTGGTTGGTATAGACTGGATAAGGACTTTGGGTGACATTCTCATGTATTTTAAGGAGTTAACCATGCAATTTGACCAGGAGGGCCAACAACATAAGTTCCAAGGCATCACCGACGGTTTAACCCAGATCATTATTTCCCATCGCATGGAAAATTTGGTCAAAAAAGGTCATTCTCGTGTTATTCCCCAACTCCATTCCATACAAGAAACTGAGACACCCTTTGTGTTGAAAAACCTCTAATACATCCTCTCTAAACATCAAGCGATCCTTTCCACACCCCAGAGACTCCCTCCTTCCTGTGGTGTTCATGATCATTCCATTCCCCTTGTACCGGGAAGCCTTCCTCCAAATATCCATCCCTATTGTCACCCGTTTTCCCCCAAAAATGAAATTGAGAAAATGGTTCAAGAACTTCTTAACGCAGGTGTTATCCGCCCTAGTACAAGCCCCTACTCTTCTCCTGTGGTCATGGTCCTGAATAAATAAGGTTATTAGCGCATGTGTCCTGACTTCCACACCCTAAACAAACTCACCATTAAAGAAAAATTTCTCATACTTGTCATTTATGACCTCTTGGATGAATAGAGTGGCGCCCAGTTCTTTACTAAAATTGATCTTCATTCTAGCTACCACCAAATCCGTATGAAAGAGGGGGACATTCCTAAGACTTCCTTTATAACTCATGAGGGCCATTATGAGTTTTTGGTCATGCCTTTGGCTTGTGTAATTCCCCTCCACCTTCCAAATCCTCATGAATCATGTATTGCATCCTTTTCTCCATCATTTTGTCTTAGTTTTCTTTGATGATATCCTCATCTATAGAAAAATGTGGACAAATCATCTTGCTCATGTGGATTGAGTTCTCCATCTACTCTCTCAACACCAACTTTTCCTAAAACAATCTAAATGTGCTTTTGGAACCTCATAAGTCGAGTACTTGGGTAATCTTGTTGGCAAGGATGAAGTCAAGGTGGATCCTAAAAATATTGAAGCTATGCAATACTGGACTCGCCCAAAGAATCTCAAAAGATTACATGGATTTCTGGGCTTAACGGGTTATTATTGCAAGTTTGTTAAGAATTATGGAAAAATTGTAGCAACTCTCACTTCACTCCTTAAAAATAATTATTTCACATGGACTCGAGCAACTGCTTAGGATTTTCAAAGCTTGAAGATGGCCATGTGAACCACTCTAGTCCTGGCCTTTTCCGACTTCACAAAGATCTTTGTTCTGGAATGTGATTCTTTAGGGAAAGGAATTGGCGTTGTCCTTATGCAAGAGGGTCGACATTTAGCCTTTACCAACAAACAATTGTCTGAATGAAATTTGGGCAAATCAATCTATGAAAAGGAAATGTTGGCTATTCTGCATGTCGTTGATCTTTGGTTCCCTTATCTATTGGGGCAACACTTCCAAATTAATATAGATCATCAAAGCCTCAAGTATTTTCTGAAACAATGCATTTCCTCCTCAGAGAAAAAAAAATGGGTGACTAAGCTCTTTGGATATGATTATGAGATCATTTACAAGAAAGGAAAAGACAATGTGGTTGTGGATGCACTTTTCCGAAAATATGAAGATAAAGGATCCCTTTTTTTCTCTCTCCTTCATTTTACCTGATTGGCGCCAAGCCGCTCGCTAGGAATGGTTACACGATCCCAAAAGTTTGCATCTCATACAACAATTGCAGTCCAATTCTCCAGTTTCCCTAGGGTCCTCTTGGCTCCATTATGAGCTTTGATACAAATGCCGCTTGTATTTAAGTAAAGAGTCAAAACTTAAATCCACAGTACTTTCTGAGCTTCATGCTACACCCACAGTTGGGCACTCCAGGTTTACCAAAACCTATGATAGGGTCAAAACCTAAATATGACAGGGTCAAACCTCACATAGGTAGAACAATATATTCTGATGTAATAAAGTTTAATATTAATAAGGCCTTACAATAAGGTATAATAAGTTGAATGCAAGAATACCTTGTAGAAGCTTTCGCTTCTAGAAGGATCTTCCTCTAGATGGTTCTTTTGATATACATATTTAGTATAAATAGGAGTCAAGGGTATGAGAACCCTATCTTGGATATTATTTTAATAGAGCTCTGCTCGATTGGAGGTTGCCCCCTCGATGAGGCAAGTGAACATTGCTCTCAGTAATCAAAGTGTTATTTCTAGTGTTATTTTGGTATCATATCGGTATTATTGTGGTGGTGTTCTGGTTATATTGTTGTTCATCAACCATTTATAGCATTTTATTTATTTTTTGCATAGTTTTAATATATGAAATATTACATCCAATAGGTGTATGTCCATCATTAAATGGGAACAAGTCCCATGTATCATTTTTTCTAAGTGCATCCATTTTCTCATCCGTGGCTAATATCCAGGACTCCTTATCTTTCATCTCCATGGATTCTTTCAGGGTTCTAGGCTCATCAATATAACTAGATAAATAAAATATACATCTTAAATCATCTTAACTATAATTATACATGTCTGGTTGCCTTATTTTCCAAGTGTACCTCCTTACATTTTGAGGTGGAGTTTCTTCCTCCTCTTCCAAACTCTATCAACCCTCTTCCTTATAAGTTCCATCATAAACTTCATGTTCATTTTTTAGTTAAAATCTCTTGAAGTTAGGTGATATTTGAAATACTAACTTCATATTATCCTCTTCTTCGTGTGCCACACTGGGAGAAGACTTAACTTCAACTATAAAATAATTTTCATAATATACAAAATATTTCCATCCATATTATACCAAAGCTTGTACCCTTTTACACAAAAACCATAGCCAATGAAGATATATTGCACTACCTTATTATCTAACTTTGATTTATTCTCCTTAGGCATATGATCATATACACCACAACCAAAAACAAGAAGATGTTGAAGTGAAGGCTTATTGCCCATGCAAAACTACATAGGGGAATTATCCACTAGAGATAATGTGGGATCCTTGTTAAAAAAGTAACATGTAGTAGCAACTAATTATACCCATAAATTCTTCTCTAAGATGACTCCATTGGGCATACTCCTATATCTCTCCATCAATGTTAGATTCATCTACTTTGAAAATCCATTTTGCTGAGGAGTATACATTTTTTTCTTATGTCTTTTGGTGCCATTTTGATCCAAATTTGATCTTGGAAAATGTTTGTAAATGTCATATATACACATGTTTTGTTTTATTTCTTTTTATCTGGTTTTCTAGCACAATGGGAAGGTGAAACAAAAAGCTGTGTATGTTCTTCCAAAATCATCCCATTAAAAATAATGAGAATTGCAGTGAAGAGAGATTATACGTGGTTAGATACCCTTTCACTCATTTGACTCAACTTTCCTCTTTCGACCTGACTTTCCAATAATAGATTTTCCCTTCTCCGAGTCAGTTTGTTTTTCAGTTTTTTTGTTGGACTATTGGGTGTTCGACTGGTCCATCTTCTGGTTGACATGGCTATTTATCGACATATTGCAGAGCTTACAATGAGTCAAAGAAGATGAAGATAAAAATCATAACTTTATTGAACAACATAATCTATGTTGGTGAGACAAACAAGACATAGGCCTATTGTTTACAGATAAAATAGTATTAGAGCAGGTTCCAAAGGCTTAGATAAAACCTACATGGTACAGACCCACAGTGAGTACTAAAATAATGGACAAGAATTGTTATCAGGCCTACACAGAAGTAGAGAACCATGAATGGTGGTGCATCATCATCAAGAAGATGACAAGAAAGACACACAGGTCATATTAGCACATCTAGAGGAAAGAATTCATATATTGAAAAAGTTTGTGAAACAACGAATAGTAATGAAGGGTAAGTAAGCACACTCAAAACACACTGAGCATGAAGAACACAAGAGTGGCTCGGAAGTTTCAAAAGGTGATACACTTGGAAATTGAGGTAATGAAAACAAATTTTCTTCATCTTTCAATGTTTCTTTCAACATTGAAGTGAAGACTGAAATACCCATGTTTAATGGAGAAATTAATGTTCAAGTCTGGGATATATGGTTGAAATAATTGGAATTTTACTTTGGTATTTTTCAAATCAAAGAAGTCTTGGATATCTGGTTGAAATAATTGGAATTTTCGTTTGGTATTTATCAAATCCAAGAAACACAACGGATCTCCTTTTCCTATTTGAAGTTTATTGAACATCCTCTACTATGATGGGAGGGTTATGTGAATGCACTGAGGATAGGAAAGAAGCCCATGTTGATGAAATTGGAGGACTTCAAGGCATTAATCAAGTCACAATTCTATCCCATAGGCTACGAAGAGGAACAACTCATGAAGTGGCAGTACCTTTGGAAAGAAGAGGGACAAGGAGTGCAATCATCACTTTTGAGTTCAAGAGGCAAACCATCAAGTTTTCTATTTCTCACAAAGAACTAGGGGTGGTGATGAATAACCTTGAAGAAATTTTCATCCATATTCAAAGATAGTTGCAACCTCATGGTGTGAAAAGCATATATGAGGCATACAAGAAGGCACTCTACATTGAATTGGACTCGAGGAAAAGATAACAACACATGGGCCAAGAAGAAACCAATGAGAAAATAGACAAGAAGATATAAACCATAGCCAAAAAAGAGACGGATCCTTATAGGAATTTTAAATATTGTAATGTAGATGGACACATGGAAGAGAAGTGTTGGAAACATCCTCTGAAATTATGTAGAGAGTGGATAAATTCCAAGTGGAAAGAAAAGGTAGATAGTGAGACAAAATAAAAAGAAATATAAACCACCTATGATATGGACAAAGTCATAGTTTGGACCACATTGCAACATCCAACGAAAAGTGGAGATAAACATGCACTACCTTGGATAAAATTTCAAGTGAAGAACCATAAGGTAAATTCTTTGTTCGATAGTGGTTTTGAATGTAACCTAGCTTCTGAAACATTAGTTGATGAGTCTGATCTAGAAACCTACGATCTAGAGTAGTCAAGTTCACTAGTATGGTTGCAAGGGAAAATTGTTAAGAGAATAACTCCAAGATGTACATTCAAGTTTTCCATTAGTTTCAACTATGTTTATGAGGTATAATGTGAAGTTGCACCATTAGATTCCTATGGTGTGATGTTCGGTAGCCCCTACCTATGGGATAGGGATGCGACCTTCTATATGAGAGAAAATAGGTACCTCTTCATCAATGGTATCAAGGAATACCTTGTCAAAGAATATTAGGAGAGAGAGATAGCACAACTCCTCTAGCAGTGGAACATGGGAATGTAAGAAGGAAAAAATCTACCTTCGTCACGAATAGAATGGTGGATATGCAAAATAAAATGGAGGTCTTAGGATTCTATCTCTTTAGTGGTTCATATTTTATGCACCAAAATCCTTCAAATGTGGAGGTGTGATCTGAATTGGATTTTGGAAAATGTTTCTGAATGTTGTAAATAAACATGTCTTGTTTTATTTCATATTATTTGGTTTTCTGGCACAGTGGGAAGGTGAAACAAACAATTGTGATGCCTTATGAAAGAATCTCATTAAAAATAATGAGAGCCATAGTGAGGAAGGAAACAAAGGGAGATGGAAGGAGAAATAGGGAAGGACAATAACATAAGTTATAGCTCAAAGAGGGTAGCCTTCTTGAAGTTAAGTGTACGAAGGAGTTAAATTTTCCATTCAATCTAAGAGAAGGTGTCTCTGAGCCTTGGCCTTTGCATTTTAGTATTGTCACTGAATAATAATACAAAAATTCTATGTATAGCTCACCCCTTTGTAATTTTAGCCCAAGCATAATAAAATAATCTCATTTAAATGTTGACATTTGTTAGCTAATGCATTTTTTTATTTCATTACTTTGTTTACGAGTTGCAGTGCTCTATAAATACTTTGTTGAAGAAAATTTTAACATGTGGCACCCATACACATAATTTATTATTGTTGGGTTTTTTTATTTTTTCCACTCGTTGTAGAAAGAATTATTTTGTTTTTTGGGCTAATTTAAACTTATTTGGCAGATTTTAAATTTGTGTTGTTAGAAAAACAAGACCGCGGAGCAATAAAATAAAACAAATGCAAAAACAAAACATAGAAGACACACAATATAAGAGAGACACAGATTTACGTGTTTCACCCAGTGTGGGCTACCTCCACCAGAGAAATTTACAGGTCCTTGCTTTATTATTATCCAACAAATGAAGGGATACAACCTCCAACAAAACCCACTGTAACTTCATCTTCTTTCTCTCACAGTCTCCTCTCTCATAATACAGTATTCACCATCCACCATAGCCACAATACATTTCCCTCATAAAAGAGGGTTTCCTTCTAGGGAAAAAAACCCTAACATAATCTCTACCGTTAGATCTGGGACCTTATAATGAACGGTCCAGATTTACAATGAAATTACAATATAC
>SNQJ01S0189615.1:14648-25410 GCA_010110895.2 Picea sitchensis | reverse complement strand
ATTTCGTTGTTTGTTGGTCATACAGTTATGTATTAGCAAGCTCAATCAAGAGCATATTTCATGGTGGTTTATTGTATATGATCTTACATATTATTTGCAAATAAAGGAAGATTGTTTGCTAGAGTTTTTCTCCCTTCTTGGGTTTCTCCAGGGTAAAATCTTGTGCATGTGTGAGATTCTATTTGAGTACTTCTTCTACTACTATTCATCATTTCAAGTGTCCATTTTTGCTGGTTGAAAGATCAAGTTTTTGTTTAAAGGGGAAGAAAAATAAAAGAACAGTAAACACTTTGACATTGATATATATGTGCTTGAAAACTTAACAGGATCCACCAAGTCTAAATCTGAAGCTCCCAACGTCTTCAGATTGGTGGTCATAGGTGTGGTCATGGACTTACAGTCCATCATCCCAAATCTCCTCAGTTTCTCAATTGCATACTTCCCCTATCTGAGGAAGATCTTGCTTGGTTGCTGCCACACATCTAATCCCAAGAAGTAATGCATCAATCCAATATCCTTCATCTCGAACTCGGAGGCCAATTCCGTTTTGCACCTAGTAATGAGCTTCTCAGTTCCTGTGAGAAACAAATCATCGACATATAACACCAATATGAGAGGATCCTTACCAACCTGTAGGAGATATAGGTTGGGTCCGTGTCACTCTCGGTGAATCCTAAGCTCTGTAAATATCCATCAATCCTCGAGTACCATGCCCTAGGTGCCTGCTTGAGTCCATATAATGCCTTCTTCAACCTGCACACGTGGGATTTCCTCCCATGTACCTCAAAGCCTTGAGGTTGCTCTATGTATACCTCCTCCTCAATTACACCATTGAGAAATGTTGTCTTCACATCCATTTGATGGATCTTCCACTTCATAACCAAAGCGAGAGAAATAACCGTCCCGATAGAAGTATACTTGTCTACTGGAGCAAAGGTCTCCTCGTAGTCCACTCCCTCTTGCAACGAACCTTGCCTTATACTTCTCAATACTACCATTGGCAGTATGCTTGATTTTGTAGATCCGGTTGGAAGTCACTACAAACTTCCCTTTCGGTCTCGGAACTATGTCCCACACATCATTCCTCATGATGGATTGGTACTCCTCCATCATGGAATCCTTCCAAACCTGCTGGCCTGCTGCTTCCTCAAAATTGGAAGGCTCAGAATCAATGCTCATAAGGGCCACATAGCTGACGAATGTCTGTGGAGGCCTACTCTCCCTGAAGGTGCCTTTGGGACTTGTGTGCCCCTCTGCATCCTTCAAAGTATCTCGAAGCCATCTAGTCCTCGTGTCCTCGTCACTCGGAGGATCCCTTGGATCGATAAACTCCTTTGACTCCTCCTCATGATCTGAGGGTTGCTCCTCAGTACTGAATGGTCTTGTACTCGCCTCAATCTTTGGAGCTTCCTGCTCCTCACCACTTGTTGTGGTCTCACAAGACCTCATGAAAGCTAAGTCCTTCTCAAACTGGACATCCCGACTAAGCTCAACATATCGCTGTCCTGGAATGTAGATTCAGTAGGCCTTCATTGTCTCACTGTATCCCACAAACACACCCTTCTTCCCAGAAGGTTCTAACTTTGTCCTCTTCTCCTTAGGAACATGGAAGTAAACTGGACAACCAAAGATTCTCAAATTCCCTATCTCTGGCTTTGGTCCTGTGAATGCTTCCCCAGGAGTCTTGTCCTCCAAGATCCTATGAGGACCCATGTTCTGAACATAAACTGCAGTGTTGCATGCTTTTGTCCAGAGCATCATGGGTAGATCCCAGTCATGTAACATTGCCCTGGCCACCTCAACTATGGTCCGATTCTTCCTCTCTGCAACCCCATCTGCTATGGGTTGACAGACATTGTCAACTCCCTCTTAATCCCTGCTTCCTTACAAATGTTCTTGAACTCGTTGGAGGTATACTCACCCCCGTTATCTGACCTCAAAACCTTGATCTTATTCCCTTTCCGATTCTCCACCAGAGCTCTGAACTCCTTGAATCGACTGAAGACTTCATCCTTGGTTTTCATGAAGAAGATCCGTGTCTTTCGGGAATAATCATCAATAAAGGTCACGTAATACCGACAACCACTCGTAGATGGAACTAACATAGGTCCACACACATCTGAATGTACCAGGTCTAGGATCTTCTTGCACCTACTGTTACTGCTTGGAAAAGCAGCCTTGGCATTCTTGCCAAGTGCACAACCTCTGCATACTCCCCGGTGTTCAGTTGTAAACTATGGAAGACCTGTAACCATCTTCCTTAATACTGTCAGTGCCTAGCAATGTAAGTGTCCCAATCTCCTATTCCAAAGCTCGCATAGATTGTCATTATCATTTACCAGGGCCTGAGCTGGCTAACTAGTCAACTTGCAGAGACTGCCGTCACGAGTACCAATGACTTCTGCTGAGTCAAGACTCAATCCCTTTGGCCAAGCAAGAACCTGCCCATCTACAAATGCCATTGCATACCCTATGTCCTCCATGGTAGAGATAGAAAGTAGGTTCTTCTTCAATCCAGATACATACAACATTTCACTCATCTTGAGAGGCTTTTCGAACTTCAGCTGAAATGAAGATGTGCCAACTCCCTTGACCGCATACTTGGCATTATCACCAAGTTCCACTTGCAATCGTGAGTTCTCCTCTGTCAAACTGGTGAGTGATTTTTGTGATCCTGTCATATGATGAGAGGCTCCACTATCCACCAACCAAGTCTCCATGGTGACTTGCCTAGAACAAAATATCTTGCACAATTGTGTCTCAAGGAATGAGTCCCTCTCTTTCTTCAAAGCCTTAGCTATGATACCAAATCAATTTTCACATGTAAACTCCGTGTGACTAATTTCAGATCTGAAAATTAGTGATCCAACAGTAAACCCTAGCTGTTATCACTGAACAACTTTGCACTAAAACCGTGACAAAAAATTTACAACAGCGAAAACATCAAGATCTGAGATAAATCATTTACACATTTGAGACACAAATTTTCTGTTCTGTAAATGTAAATTTTAGAAATTTTCTGCAGGCAAAAACAATCTTCTTTACACCTAGAAAAATCACCAAAACAGAGGACAAAACCCATCCTCACCAGTTCAGAAAATCAACAACCAAACTCAGCAAATTACCGAGCAAAATTTCCAATCAGCAAACCTGCTACAGGTCACCTATATGACCTGCTGATGTCGGCCTGTACGAACCTGTTTTTCTGCCTAGAAATTCACACGTGTGGCTGTCTTGTTGTCCTCACACGTGCGACCTACCATACAAATTTGTACGGCTTGTTGCAAGGACCTGTACGGTTCGCACGTGTGGTTCGTACCACACATGCAACCTGTTTTTCTCAGTTGCAGCCTCTCCTCCACACGTGCGACCTCTCTCCTCTTCAGTTGGAGCCTCTCCTCCACATGTGCGACCTCTCTCCTCTTCAACTGCATCCTTTCCTCCACATGTGCGACCTCTCTCCTTGACAAGAACACAGATAGAAAGACTAGAAAACCCTAGGATATATTGCTTAGGTGCAAAAATTTCCTTGCTGAAATCTCCATCCTCTTAGCAAATTGGCACAAGTGTTTACTCACTTATGCTAACTCCATAATGTCACAATCTCCTCCTCTCCCTTTATAGGAGTCTAATGAGTGAGTTTAGGAACCCCTCCTAAACTCAACAATTAACTAGAATATTTTATTCCTCTTTGTGGGTGTGAAACCCAAACACAAGCCCACAAAGCCCATCATCTTGCCCATGAGGCCCTAGCCTCATTCCAAGGCCAATTTTAGTGAAACGAAAGGCTGATCTGGTGCCAATGAAGATTCCCACATGCCTGACACCTCGGCCTCTTGTGGGAATGCCTCCTGAAACTGCAAAAATCAACACATTTGGTTGGAGAATCTCAGGCAAGGGGGGTCAAGATGGCATTAGTAGGATGTGTGCAAAACAAGTTGGGAAGTGAAACAAGCCATGTATACCATTGGGATCCTGTGCAAATTGAGAAGAGTTTGCCTAAAGAAGCATATAAATAAGATGTAATGCAATAAATTTGTGTGTATAATCATGAGTTAGGTAGATTTAAGTTGAATTCTAAGAATCTAAATTTGTTGTTAGTTAAGTCTCTCGTGCAAAGCATTGTAGAATATCCTTGAGCTAAATTATATGAATCGTATGGCTTTTGTTTGAGAAGGGGTTTCATTGTGAGCTTTGTATGAATAAAAGTAAATGGAAACAAATCTTGTTCATCCTTCTCAGCAGCCCAAGCTTTAAAGGTGGTCACCCTTAGATCCTTTTCCTACAAAACAAAGCAATTCAATAATGCTCCTTGCAACTTAGCACAAGTTTTCATGATTTATAAATTCCCCAACAAACTAGCAACTATAAATACATGACCTTGAAAAATGATTTGAAATGAATCTCCTTGACGAGTTTCCAAACAAATGAACCACAAATAGTTTTCTTGAACATAAAGCCTATCAAACCACATTTTACTAGTCAAGGAGGCAAAACAAACTAATTTCCCTCCATAGAAACTGTATTCAGACAATATGATTCCTTTTGTTGTCTTTGAAATTAAAACATGGTTGGAAAATCTGTTCAAAATTCATCGACACGATATATACTTTATTGTGGCTGTTTGTGTGAAATTGTGATTGGAATGGCCTCATATTGGTGTCTCAGTCTAAGGCTTTCATGATCCTCTTCGATTCAACTCATTATAGATTCGTGTGTAGTAGCTACTAAAATAACTTCAACTGAAAAGTAGGTGTAGTGTTATATGTCTCTTTCTTATTTTAACATTTTGACCAAAGATTATATTATGAGAACAATCTTTCCACTATTAAATTTTCTAGAAACCCCCATTGACCACTTTGGACTTTGACATCTCAATAACATTAGGATTTTAACCTCGTTGAGTCTAGGCAAAGGCAGAAATAGAACAAATACTAACCTTAACTATTGCATTTTATGTTACCATTTGTTACTGCTCAAATTATACTTGATGATAAAATCCCTAATCCACAAGGTACAACTCAAGGGGAAACTGTTAGGAGGATCACCACTGTCACCTCAATAACCTATCCTTTTCACTTTAGGTTGGCTCTTCTTTGGCTTAAAGGGGGTATCGCTAGTAGGATTACTAAGACCAAGCAATGAAGCTCAAGGTGAAAATGAGAGTAGCCTTAGTAAAATAGAGTTTTGTGGTTTTTAGGGTTTTGAAATAAGTGATGGAAGGAGCTAGAGATCAGTGCCAAATCCAACTAGGGCAATGGAGTCAAGGTGAATCAAATGGAAATGAGGTCAAGAAGAAACCCTCCAATGAGTTGGCTTATTTCATTCAAGAATTAGGGCTTAGGGATTTGAACCAAGAGGAAGAATAATCCTTTACCCAATCAAGATCAACAATGAATATCAAGGTTTACAAAAAGGGAACCTTAATGGAAAACCTTTACCAACAAGATCAACTATGCTTTGATGAATTTACTTAATACCTTTTGCTAGGGTACCAAAGGAAAAACATAGCAAGGCACCAAATAATCACCAAATCAACAAAGGAAGAAGGAAGGAAAAACCCTAGAATGTCTTCCTTCCAAGTGGTAGACTTACCCCTCAAATGGATCAATCTTGAAGGCTTCAAATGGATCGATCTTGAAGGCTTGTAGAAGACTTGAGCATTTCACCATTAATCCTTATGCACCAAATAAAACCAAGATAGAGAAGCTTCAAGAATTGACAACAATCATCCAAAAAGATAAAACCCTTTATGCAACCATATGCTCCAAGAAAAGATATGTGAATTAGGCTCCAAAGAGTGAGAGCTCCAAAAATCCAACCAGGAGTGATAGTGAGGAAAGAAACCTCTATTTATAGAGTGATGCTGAACTTCCTTTACAATAAAATAATATTATCTCATGAGAAATCCTAAAATTTAGCCTATGGAGGAGTAAAACACAATTTCTTCCAACTAATTAGTCTAAAACAACAATAAAAAAAAATGGTCAAGCCACATGTACAATGATCAAGGTGAAGCAACACCCAAAGAGAGGGACTTCCCCACTAAATAAGGAATGAAGTGGCTCCAAGATGCAACATTGGCCTCCAAAGTATGTAGATGCTCAGCAAACTCTTCAAAGTGGGCAAGTCAACACTCCTATGTTTCCTCCCATTTTTTTGGCTATTTTAGGCTAAGGTCGACCTAGTCAAACCTCCTTGGGGCTTGTGCACTACCTCTAGTGAAGCTAAAAAATACGAGGGCTAGTGAAGCACAATGTCGTCAAGCTTATGATAATGAATGAATCACTTGAATGAAAAATACAAATGAGTGGTGTATTTATACACCATCCAAGAGGTAGTGCACAAGCCCCAAGGAGGTTTGACTAGGTCGACCTTAGCCTAAAATAGCCAAAAAATGAGGGGTAACATAGGAGTGTTGACTTGCCCACTTTGAGGAGTAAAATGAGGGGTAACATAGGCTCCAACTTGGGGACACGTGCTCTTCTTGGGAGTGCATGAGAACCTCAGAATCTCGCCATGTACATATAAGAATGATCTCTATGTCTTCAAAACACCATCAATTGTAAAGTCAATTCAAATGTTCTAAAAAGCTTATTCATGCAACACTACTGCTTAAGGGAGCTTATTCCTTTCCTACCCTATTGTAGCATATGCAGGATGAGGCTGCTAGATGAAATCAGTGAGCCAATGCAGCCACCTTAGCACCTCAAAAATACAATGTCCCTTTCCTCTATGCTTAGTCAACTTCCAAAACAGAGAAACATTAAAGTCCAAGTGCTTGTAGCCTGGGATCTGTTGAGTGTCGGGCTGAAGATGAACCTGGGTACCTGTAGATCAAAGATGTCATCCTGCACACTCAAAAATGAGAATGGGATGCTATAAGATCTGTTTAAACTTTATCCAATCCCGGAAAGGGCTGGTATAATCACTGTCAAACCATACACCGTCTTCTTCAACCAGCTTCGGAAATTCTCTTATGCTGCTATCTGAGAACACATCATGCTGCTTAACTGCCTGTCACTGGAGATTTGCCTCTAGGGCTGTATCAGAGGGTTGAAAATCTATCACGGAGTAGATGTATCTGTAGCTGTGTCTCTACTGTCGTACCTGTTCCACAGACTGCTCATAAATAACATGAATTCACGGATGTTTCTTATTTTTGATACTAGTTTAGTTGAAGATATTAGTTCAATCTTTCTCATAGAATCGTTACAGAAAAGCTTATCCTCGTCAAAGAATGTTTAATTAAGTTTACTCTAACATCCTCTTGAATTTCATTTTATAGGGTTCTCATGGGGAGTCTTTTTGTTGCTGATGCCACTGGTAAAGAACTATGGCAGAGAAATAACAAAGGAGTATGTAATTTGACGATCTTATGCTTGAAATAGTGAAGCACCATTGCTTTACTGCAATTTATTTATAAGCAACAACAAAGTGACATGTTTTTCAACTTTTTCCAAGATAGATTATGTAATGTGCTTACATTGTTGCATGCATTCTCTTTTTCTACAATAACAAGTCTGATTTTCTATTAATTGAAATAATGTTGCATAATTCAAGCCCCAGCGATACCTGTTAGGAAGAATACAGCAAAACAAAACCTAAGAATGTAATCAGTCTTACGATTTTTTACCCGATCTTTTACTTTCCCTAGATTGTTTGGCAGCTGGAAGATTTCCTTCCCAAATATGTCAAGCAAAACTCCTTTATTCTTTATTCTACAGGACTAGAAGTAGATGGCTCCGAGTGTTTAACTTATGGGTTTAATTTCACTAGAGGCCATAAGCTGACATTATTGTATTTGTTATGGCCACGTGCCTACCTTTGTGTTACACTCTATTATATTGTATTTTTTGGCTATTTTAGGCTAAGGTCGACCTAGTCAAACCTCCTTGGGGTTTGTGCACTACCTTTGGCTATTTTAGGCTAAGGTCGACCTAGTCAAACCTCCTTGGGGTTTGTGCACTACCTCTTGGATGGTGTATAAATACACCACTCATTTGTATTTTTCATTCAAGTGATTGATTCATTATCATAAGCTTGAGGACATTGTGCTTCTTTAGCAGTTATAGTGCTTTATGTATGGCGTGAATCTCTCCTCAGTGCACTTATGGTTATGGCTATGGCTCTTTTTCTCTAAGCACTCTTGTACTTTCTCTTTCTAGTGCTCTAGTGCTGTTCTACAGCTTTTTTTTTTCAATGGAATACACATCCCGGGAAACCCTCCAGGTACTTCCCCTCATTTTGAGGATGATATGGGAGGTAAACCGGCTGGTTGCATTTTTGGCAACCTAACCCTGCGGGGACATTGAATGATGTCCAATAATATCTACAGAGGCAGCCAGCCTGGGGACTTGACCCTGTGACCTTCTTCTTGTAATTCGCAGCACTCAACCACTCAAGCTAACCCACCGGGCTAGTGCTGTACTACAGCTGTTGTTGCACCATTTTTTTTTTGTTTTTGAAAAATAATTCTTATATATACAAAAAAATATTTACATCAGCAAAGAAAAAAGGTAGAAGGGTATATACAATGGAACCTAGATCCTCTTCCTCGAAAACTACTAGAGCAGAAACACAATCAGAGTACACCTGCATCTTGGGATTTGACATCTTTTATTAGCAGGGCCCCTTTGGCCAACAACGACATACGTACCTCATCTCTCCACATGGAACAAAAAGTAGACAAAGAACTGACCTCCTGGTCAAAAATAGATCTACATTGGATCTTTCCATAGAGTAAAAAGCACCGAGATCTGCAGGCAATGCCCAATACCAATAAAGGATGTATGCACCAAATAACTGCAATCACCCAAGAAGGACGCCCTCCAATGGACCCTCCCCGGAAGAACTGATTACTGGTCTTGGATATACTGCCCTGCTTTCTTCGCAAATTGACAATTCCAGAAGTTATGCTTTACTGGGCGTTGGTGAATCGGGCAAAGACCATCAGAAAGCGCACTCTTGGCCAACCTAGCCTTGGAGGGAAGCTCCTGATATATAACGAAGAAAACACTCTCAGCTTATAAGAAAGCCAAAATGTCCACACACTGTGAAGCCCACGGACCCACCTGTCAGCTTATAAGAAAGCCAAAAAGTCCACACACTCACCACGAAGCATTTGTCATGGTGATTTTAAAACGTGGGGTATTGTCATCCCAACATAGGCATGCAGGAATATACACATGCGTGTACTCATAAGATATGACTGTTTACACTATTAACCAATATATAACTGTTTACACTATTAACCAATATATAACTGCTTTTTTCCTGTCCTGTGTTATTGGAATGACTATAATTTTGTTTTTAAGTTGTCAAAGATATTTTCCTTGATGTAAAGAGATGGATTTTGGTATCCCTCACTACTTGTCTTGTGAATGTAGAAATCTTTTGAAGAGACTATGGATGCTCTAAACAAGACAAAGGGGGAAAGTTTACCCAGGACACAAGAAGCAAAGGATTCAGAAAATATTTAGGTTCTAAAGCTGGGCACAAGGTAAAATTTAATTAAAAGCAAGGCACATTTCAAGAAAGTTTATTGCAATATCAGACACATGGATCTTCTTTGCTTGTCACGACGGATTCGACCAATCATCAATTTATAGTTCTGAAATTCTTGTGTAAAGTGTGGCGTCTGCCAGAAAACTTCTAGTGAACATTTCAAGTCCACAACATATGAAAGGAAGGTATTATTTTCCAGTTCTGTCTAATGATATCTGATAGATGACTCTATTATCACTTCTTTCAGGGCTTCAAAATTATAGGAAGATGTGTAGCTATAGTTTGTTGACTGCGGCTTTTCAGAAGTTAATAAGTTAATTATCTCTACTGATAGTTTTGTAACGCTAAAGGAGTGCAGGTTCTGTATACAAGCTGTTCGAGGAGACATGTTGGGCATAAATAAATATCTTCAATAGCTTGGTTTGAAGGAAAGAAAACTTCTTACCGTATTATAGCAATTGTTTTGATTCGTTATGCTCAAACAATGCATCATTGTCTTGAACTATGAGCCAGCTATTGCCTTCATATTGTGCTGTCATATAACGAGAATCTCAACTATGACCTTGCAACAAAAACATTGCTATTCAGTAAGGACCAATACCACATGCAAAGAGAATTTGAATTCTTAATCTGAATTCAGTGAGTAATGCTGCAATTATACAATATATCTGGATGATGGACAGTAATCTACTATGAACCACGAAATAACTTGTAGAAATGGTCAGAGAATCTGTATGATTGTATTGATATGAAGTAGTTGTTGAAAAACTGATGCATGTAAGTAAATTTAAAAAATTACAACATACAACCAACATACCAATACATCTTGCATATATCAGGATCACTGAAAGTGAGACAATCACAGAGAGAACACAACTATACCCTGGGAAACCCTCTTGGGGTAGAAAACCCAGCCAAAACTTCTCTTTAGATTCTTCAACAAAGTACAATACCAGTACAAGACTTTAGAGTAACTAGCTAGGACTCAGAGGACTGAAACAATACCTCTGTTTCAGCACTTACAAACTTCACAAATAGCTGAACTAACACTTATAGTAACAACTTGACAAACTCACCAAAAGATAACTGACTTTCCTTCTTGCTGTAGCAAGAGTTATGGCAGCTTTAACATAGTATTTGTAGCAGCCTTATATCAGCAAGGAACAACAAAAGACTTTAACAAGAATAGAGTGCTTGTATCAGCAATATACTTCAACAACTAGCTGCCATATACCAGCATAAGACTCCAACAACT
>SNQJ01S0189614.1:14510-30360 GCA_010110895.2 Picea sitchensis | reverse complement strand
AGAAAATCACCTTGGGATTTGTGCCCTCTTTCTCCTTGGGAAATGTGCCCTCTCAAGCTGCTCACTTTCCTCTCTCAAGCCTCCTCTAAAAATCTCTCTAACTCAACTCCTCTCGTCTCGGTGTGTTCTTCTCACATCCCTAAGCATGTATATGTATTTTTATCTTTTCCCAAAAAACCCTAACTTACATAACCAACTCAATCTAATGGCTATCATAAGTCTAATCTGAGGGATCATATTTAATGCTCCTCGTTAATTACAAAATAAGTAATAAATGCTCATTAAATACTTTTTAGGTCCCACAACTTAAAATCACTTTAAGTTATAAAGTACATTCACTTTATAAAAGCACTTTATTTAAAAAGTCACTTTACAAATAAAACATGTCTAGCAATTATGACTTTATGTCCTCCCCATGACAAAACACAAAAAACATGAATGAGGACATCCCTTTTTATATTTCAACACAATGCTTAATGTACAACCATATACCAGGGTCTCATGGATAATTGTGGACCATAATGTTGAAGAAGACTGGAGAAATAAGATCCCATGTAGAAACGAAAGCCACCATGGTAAAGTACTCCAACCACCATTGTAAGCTCGGGTCCCATGTCCAAGTGCTCATGTGAACTCCCTATGGAATATTTGGAACCCAATAACCAACTCAAAATGATGCTCCAAAGACTGACCACATATCATGTGGATCCAAATAAGAAGATCCATCCACATAGTGGAAAAGGGTCGTAGCAGAATCTGGAAGGAATAATACCACTATAAAATATGCAGGATGGGCACTGGTAATCATCATTGGCTCTCGATTTGTCACATTGATGCTCTCTACAAAAGGTGGATTAGAGTCATCAAATAAAATATGAAAGTGGTTGTCATCCGAGAAATGACAACATGGATAATTGTGACCATAATGTTGAAGAAGATCGAGAAATAAGATCCCATGTAGAAACGAAAGCCACCATGGTAAAGTACTCCAACCACTATTGTAAGCTCCTGTCCCATGTCCAAGTGCTCATGTGAACTCCTATGGACATTTGGAACCCAATAACCAACTCCAAAATGATGCTCCAAAGATCCATTCACATATCATGTGATCCAAATAAGAAGATCCATCCACATAGTGGAAAAGTGCCCTAAAGTGTAACTGAAGGAATAATACCACTATAAATATGTAGGATGGATACTAGTAATCACTGGCTCTCGACGGTCGCTACTGATGCTCTCTCACAAAAAGGTGATTAGAGTCATCAAACAAAATATGGAAATGGTTGTCATACCAGAAATGACAACTATACATGGCAAATTAATCGTCACAATCGTCCTCAAAATCACCAAGCATATATTTCTTGATTATTCATCCCTACTGTCCGCCATAAGAAATTTCTCCTACATGCTATCCAATGAATCTTGAACACCATGAAAACTATTATCGAGGCCATTTGTAAGTATCATGTAATCTAGCATCCAATGTGTCATACAATTTGGATTTGAATGCTTCAGGAATTTGTAGAATTTATTTGAGGTTTTGAGAGCAAATAGTCATCTGATCACCCCATGAACTCTTTGGTCCCTCAGAGGTCGCCATGAGAAAACCCAAAAGAACAATAAGTTACTAAGAGAAAATCACCATTTTAAAACCCTAAAACTATTGAATTTAAAATGCTCATAACTTCACTTCCTGGACTGCATTTTGGCTGAATGTTTTTTTTTGAAATTGAGTAATTTTACAAGAGGAACTCATATATGTAATTTATTTGGGCAAATTTTACCTCCAACAAGCATGTAAATTAAAATAAATAAATAAAAAATCGTGACCCCGTCCGCAGAAAAAAACCCTGAAAAAAAATGCAGATTTTAAAACTTCACTATCTTGACTTCCTACTCCATTCTCGCATTTATTTGTTTTTTCAACTTGGGTGTTTTCCTGAGAGGAACTGATATAACCTATTTCTACAAATTTTTGTAATGTAAATATATCGAAATTTTGAAATGTCATGTCTCTTTTTTTTTTCTCCAAAACAAACTCCATAAAATAAAAATATTTGCCCACAATGTCTCTCAAGAAACTCTTCCATACCTCACTTTGTTAAGAACCTCAATAGATCTGCAAATATAATCACAACAAATAATAAATACACAATAAAGATCCACAAAGTTGCAAGATAGAAGAAACCACTATATTACATTAAACCCTTGAGGTAGGGCCACACCACAATGGATCCTATTGTGGAAGGGATCTTCTTGTGTGTTCATTATTTCTTCGAGGGGTACTCTATTGATAATGCTCAAATACAATATTTATCTTCATCTCCCATTACATTGTTTGAACCTCTTTATATAGTGCCATCACCTAAGAACATTCTAGAGAGGAATCTCTAGAAGCATAACCTTCTAAAAAGCTCATCTTATATTTATTATATCCAAATACCCATTTATTACATATAACTACCATGTGGGTCTTATTTAATAATATAGTGACCTAAATTCAATCTTACATTGAATGCTCTCCACTATTATCACTATGGGCCATCTCGGCCCCCACTCATTACCCCTCTAGATACCTAACATAGAAACACTAGGATCAAGTCCCCCATAGTGTGTGTGACATCAAGGTCAACTCCTTTGACATGTCCTCATGTGTTTCCACAATAAGATCTAGGTCCTCATGTGCTCTCCACAAGGGAAGTTAGCTATGTTTCTCCAAACCCACTTATCCCTCTCGATAAGTGTCCTTATAGATCAACTCAACTTAGTCACAGCAGGAGTACGATCCGGACTTTTAGAGGCTACTCCTCTATAAACACTAGGGTCAACTCCCCAGTGCGGGATATCAAGGTCAACTCCTTTGACGTGGTTCTGCATGTGATCTTACAAAAGGGACGCTTTGGGATATAAGCTTCCAAAACCCACTTATCCTTCAATAAGTTTTTCTCACGTATCAACTCAAATCGGGTCATGAGGAGTACGAACCTGAGAATGTCTCAAGATCGGGATGTAAATATCAATGCTCCTCTCAAAGAAGGGAGGTAGCATTTTCTACCATAAGTCCGTCACGTAAGTACCCTGAACTTTGTGTAAGAACATCAAAGAACTCACTTACTTCATAGGGAAGGTATTGCACTAATACTTCCTTTCTCTGCGCCATCCATGTCTCGGATTAATGGTACTTGATCTCAATGTGTTTTGATTTGTCATGAAACACTAGATTCTCTTAGAGTTTCACAACTCGGGTTATCACAATGAATAACGATAGAATTCAGCCATTACGTCCAAATAAATCTGACAGGATCTTGTGAATCCACACTGCTTCGTGGATTGCCACACTCAATGCAATGTACTCTCCTTATGCAAAGGTTTCAAAACCACACAACCATGTTTTCTTGCTACACACCAAAAAAAACCATGGCAGATCCCAAAGTGAAGCAACCCATGAAGTTGCTCTTCCTGTCCAATGCTCTCCTTGTCGAATCAGAGTCAATGTATCCCCGCAATCCCATGTCACCATTTGAAGCATATCTCAAACCATAGTCTCAATTGTGCCCTAGTTATCTCTTAAAACATGCTTCAGAAAGTAATCCAAAGGTGTTTGTCTCGGACCGACTCATAAATCCAACTAAATACACTCACTAAGATAGAAAATATCTACCGTGTTAACGTGATACATCAATGATCCAATCCACCTATAAATAATCTACGGATCAATTTCGTCGGAATCGAAGAAGACACACTTAGTTTCTTCAGATCTGTCAATCATGGTAGCTTAAGGCTTACATTTCAGCATCCTAAACTTCTTCAATATATCAATTATGTACTTCCCCTGTGTAGCACCCCTTCTCAGCTGCCATGGCTTAATCTTTATTAAGAGAAGGCTATAACACCACTCTATACATAACTCATATAGGTATTAAAGAATGCACACACATTTAAACAATTAAACTCATTTAAGCATAGAGTAAAAAAATATTATTTACTGCTATAGTTAACAAACCATAGCATTCCATCTTAATTCATATACACTGAAATCATGATAACATAAGTAGTAGAGTCATGCAAAACATGATGAAAACATAATCAAATACTTATATTTTAATGCTGGTAGAATCCACCAACCAAGTGCGGCCTTCCACAAACCTCCCAGCAAGTTTAGGAACCACATTGCTTATCAAATTAACAGCACCCCGAAGTTGGGACTAAGCTCCACCCCAAGACAAGGAATCCTAGGCTAGGCTAAGGTTACAGGAAAACAACACACCACCACACAAGGAAGGGATTCCTCCATGAACCCTCCCACGCCAATTCTCCACGCACCCTCTTTCCCCACATGCCTGCTCCACCCGTGAGTATACACCTTCACTGTCACACCGGACAGTCCCTCGCCTGCTAACCCTCCCTTTCCTTAGTATTCAGTAACAGGTTGGACCGGAAGTCTCTGAGCTCTACAACAACTATAAGGTTGCTTCTTGGAGTTCTCTCCTTCCTTTGTGCACTGTCTCACCTGGAGAGAATCGTTCACAGTCCAACAACCTATTCTTCCACCCTCAATCACCTCTCTCAACTGGAGAGAGTTGTGCCAATTACAACAAGCCATACATGGTCAAACACTACACATCCACCACAATCCACTCTGAATCCGTGACACTAACTCCCCAGGAAGCTCCGTGACAGTGCATGTATAACTAAGTGCTTAGCGGTGGACCTAAACACTGCTTTTCCCAACCTGGCAACACCTGATAGACTCACTGGATTCGTGGATGCGGACAAGTCATCCACGCTAGGGTCGAAGGCAGACTCCCCTGTGCTTTTAGAACCGGCTAAGGGAGTACCAGCCTCCAACAAACATGTACTCTTTTCTCAAATCAACACAGCTTCGCTCCAGAATGCATTGCCATGGGTTTTCTCGTGAGCTGCATCTTAATTTTTGTATCATTGTGGACACACAAAGGTTCTCTGAAGAGCTCTGTTGGTAATACTATCTAGTATTCCTCGGTGACGCATTCGCATTGGTAGAATGGGGAGGGAAGCCCTCTCATGGCTCACTTAGCCATTTATTCAGATAAGGCCGGTTGACACTTATCACCCATGAAACCGCATGTGTTCCACCAAAGACGCATTTCCTCAGATGTTCTCCCTTTCCGTAACCTAGGATAAAACATAAAATGCACATGTCTTTGGGATAATATAAAATATTATTCCTGTGCCTAAGCCCCTAGGCTTAGCCCCCTAGACTCAACACTTAACCCCTCTTCCCATCTCTTCCACTCTAAGGCTCCACCCATGGATGTTAGTCCCCCTTCACTCATTCATCGCGGCTCACAAAGACATGGCTGGTTATATTTTATTAAATTGTTCACAAGGATTACATACACAAATGCTGTGCCCCGGCCTTCAACACTGTGCCCCTCGGTCTCCAACAAACACATAAGCTCAAATTATAAAAATCCTGGCTCACCCACCATAAACACATGTAAAGTCACAATTCATTTAAGAAATATGCTTTACAATGGGCTCTACTGGGGACACTACACCCTGACTTAGGAATATCTCACCGCTTCTTCTTCCATGTCCACCAGGCACATGCGCCCTCAACACATAAGCTTTAAGAATTAATGAGTCTCGACACTGGACTCATAAATCCAACTAAATGCACCACCACATATAAAAATATCTACGGTGGTGTTAATCCAGATACATCAATGATCCAACTTAACCGCTTGTATAGGGTTCGATCCATCTCATCAGAATCAGAATAATACACACATAGTTTCTTCATATTCCTCACCATTGGTGTAGCCATGAGCTTCTAGTTTAGCATCCCAAACTTCTTCAATATCTCAATTGTACACTTCCCTTGACTCAGGAAGATACCATCAGTCATCTGGCATACTTCTAGTCCCAAGAAGTAGTATATCATACCAATGTCCTTCATCTAAAACTTAGAGGCCAACGATACCTTGCATTCAAGTATCGCTCTGCACGTTGAGTGAAATAAATCATCAACATAGAGGATCAAAATAGACCACATCATTACACATTATCAAATTTCCAACCATTTTCATCAGTATTGCCAATAATTTATCCGCGAATTTCCACAAAAAGGAAGACTATTTTATACATATTTTTCGTCGCTATATTGATGATCCAGGTGTGCGTGGAACATCGACGAAATTATCTCTCCGCATGTCATCACCATCAAGATAGGGTTTACCTTATAAATCATCGCAATACTGACGAAACTTCGTCACAACAAGGACGCAAAACCACACAACTTAAATGAAAAAGCATGGAAATTTGTGATGCAAAACCATGGCAATAGTGAAGAAAATTGATGAGAGAGATAAAACTTACGATGCAGATGCTATATGTGAGACGCAAAACCATTGCAAAGTGAAGCGTAATTTAACCGTGGAAAGTTGTGACACAAAATCATGGCAGGCAATAGTGACTAAAATTGATGGCAGAGACAAAACTTATGACACATATGCTATATGTGTCATAAAAATCACAAAGTGCAAATCTAACCATGGAAAATTTGGGATCTAAAAGCATGGCAATAACGATTTAAAAACTGATATGCAGACAAAAAATTACGACGAGATAAGTATTTGCAGCGATGCAAAATCAAGGTAAAATGCCATGAATTTTCGCTTATTACCACACTTGTTAAAATTGCCTTGCAATGAACTATCATTGATATTACATGCTCCTTTTAAGTTTAAAAAAAAACTACATGAGATATGAATATGGTAATACCATATTACATTTCTTATCCTTTATTCTCTAGTACACTTTTATGTTCTTGCAAAGGATCAATTTGATAGTTGAACTTTAGCTACCCCTTGACATTAATACTATAAACCAAAGTGCACCATGTCTCTAGTTTCTACATGCATTTATTTACTTGTACAACGAATTATCAATACACTAATGCAAATGTTAGTTCCCTCTGCAGAGAGGGACTCCACTTTCTCAACAAGATGCAAGAAGTTCTTTTAAAAAACTTAGGATAGATTTGTCCTGAGTGGGATGGTTACCTTGGCATTCAACAAGATAGGAAGTAATTCATTGATGACAAGTGTAGCAGGCGTGTAGGTCCACTAGTGTATGGATATTATCTTCTAAGTGGCAGACTTGAATTTCCTCTTCCAGAATAGATGGCTTATATAGCTTGAGATGATTGACATAAAGGATATTATGGATGTCTAGCAAGGAAGGGAAATATTAATGATAACCATTGTCATTAATATATTGAAGAAAAATATAGGTACAATAGCAAAAAGGCTTGAGTTTTTTATGATGGTACCTCTTAAAACATTGTTTGTCCATATACAACCAAAGTCACTCACCAATTTGAAACTAGACAAAGCCTTGATGGTGATCCTAGGGGGATTTATAATGAGCTATGAGGATTGAAGGGAATTAGTAATCAAAGAATGAATGCTAAATAATTTATGAACAAAGGAGATTCTATACATTTTACCTCGGCTTATAGTAACTTGTATCCATAAGATGTGGATAGCAAGATGAAAAGAATGAGCAATGCAAGAAATTGCATAGGGTAATGAGGGTCCTTGCAATGTAGGCCAATACATTTTTGTTGTGAGGGAATCCTCCATCAAGTAGGCATATATATCCCATGCAGGCCATGAAGACCCCTATGCCTGAGAATTAGTGTAAGGTAAAACTAAAAGGTGTGCCATGTGGATTAGTGTAATGTTAAGCAAGTAGAAGACAAATGAGAAAAAAGATTGTAGACAAACATTGTACAAGTTAAATCACAATAATTTGATACATGGGGAACAGGTTTAATCTAATCACTCCATAAGAATGATAGAAACTAAACTATGAAATGTAAATAATGAAAAAAAAAAAAAAAAAATCCTAACTATCATGTAAAAGACAACACAAATTAAGAGAGTAGAGATGAGCAATTTCTAATTACCATATTAATGGAACAATAACTAGAATATGTAAGTAAACCATGAGTGAGTCTAACACAATAACATTCCCCCTCAACTATGAAATCATTGATAAGGTTAAGAGTGACAAGGAGATACTTGCACTTACTCATATGTGAGGTAGGATGGTGTATGAACATGTTTAGCTAGATATTGTTTATATTATGGTAGCTATGGAGGTATTTACCTCCATGTTTGAACCTAACGAGAATAGAATATCCGGGAAAGCGTGAAGAAACCCTAATGAGTTGGCTAATAACCCTAGAAGACTTGTCGGCTCAATAAGATAATTTATATTAGTTATTAGCCTCCAAGAGAAGAAGTCAGCCAGTAATAATAATAATACAATCAATGCATAGATACCCGTAATAAGAAGTCGGCCCCAAGAAGTCCGCTTTAATCACTATAAATGTGGCACCACCATTTGACACAGCCTCGCACTGCAGAAGCAAGACCGTGCACCGGTAGCTCCTGCCTTGATGTGCACACGTGAGGAGAGATATGTGTGCAACTGCAAAGAACTAGTTTTGCTCATTGGACTATCTCTGGCTAGGGTTTGGAACACTGATCAACCTTGTTGATGCACTATCCTTGGGAAAAGGTGCGCTTACCCTTTGTATGGCTATCTAGCCTAGGGTTTGACTCGAATGATTCTGTTAATATTATGGTAGTTGGGGAGGTATTACATCCACTTGTAAACCTAACGAATAGAAGACTTTGGAAAGCAAGAGAAAACCCTAATGGAGTTGGATAATAAACCCTAGAAGCCTTGCCTGATTAAGAAGATAATAATTTATATTAGGTTATTAGCTTCCAGAAGAAGTCACAAAAATAATAATAATAATATATTGAGCGCATGTACCTGCATGAGTAAAGTCACTTCCAAAGAATCCGCGTAACAAATATAAAATATAGGGCCGCTCTCATTTCACACATCTTAGAATTATGAAAGAGAATCATGCACACCGCAGCTCCCAGCTTTGGTGCGTGACGCGGTGGAGAGAGTTGTGTCTAACTCACGCGGTGAACCAGCTTTTCCTGCTTTTGGCTTGGATATTTCTTGGCTAAGGTTTGGACTATCCGATCAGCTCTTTTCAGGATGCTGCCATCCTTGTAGGTGCACTACCCTTTGTTTAGCTATCTAGCCTAGGTTTTCTTCCTGAGTAATTCTCAGTCAAGGTTATGGTGCTTGGGGTGGCTTCGACCTATGTTTGTGGCTTCGGCCTATGGTTGGACAAGGGTATTGTCAATGGTAAATGAGCACACATCCTTCACATTCTAACAAGTTATGGGACCAAACCTCCTTCATTCTAACGCCGGAAGGGAAACATAGCCGCTAGGATATTGAGCTCATGGAGGAACTGCTAGGTTATTAGTGTATACCATAGTAAGACAATCAAGCCGCTTAGGGTTACTAGTGTGAGAAGTTGCAGAAAATCTAAACCTCTTTGTCGAGGAACCTTAAGTGAATGAATTGACCCAATCTTCGGACAGATCAAAGGTTTAGCCTAGCGCATCTCCTAATACTTTCAACAAGCCAAGACGTCAAGTTTGAGCTTGTGTTCAAATCCAGGGTTTGACCAGCCAAAGAAGCCATGACTTATTCTATGAAGTCAGAGAACAAGTTATATGGAGCCTCTTAACTTCAGATCATGGAAGACAAGGATTGACCTCACTGATGATATCAATGCTATGAGTATGATAGTGGAATCTATAAATACCACTTGATAATTCCTACATCTCCCATTTCCTCTTGACTCATCAAGAAGATGTACGATGCCCTTAACAATTTCTCATTCAAACATCGGGATGTTATGAGTCTAAAGAATGAGCTCGGTGAGATGAAGATGAATGAGATGACAACATAACATCATACTTTTGTAAGGATCTCCCAGCTAAGAGATCAACTACAGTTATTGAAGAGATCACTTTAGAGAAGGAATTGGTAAACATAGTACTCAATGGTCTTCTAAAAACATCTGATGCATTTACCGCAAGAATGAACACAAGGAAGGAGTATTCGACATTTGGAGAACTTTGTACTTTTTGCACTCAAGAAGAATCAAGGATCAAAGGAAAAAAGAAACCCAAAAGAAGTAACGATGATCAAGCCTTCACAACAAGATTAAAGAACTTCGAACAAAAGGAATTTTTGGTTCAAGGAGGAAGCAAATCAAGAGAAAGATTTCTCGTAAGCACAATGCTTCAATTGCCTAAAGTGCATGGTCACCAAGAATCATTGGTCCCAAGCTAAAGAAAAGGAAGGAGAAACACAAAGCACCGATTTCTGAAGAAAAAGGAACCTACAAAGAAGGCTAAGGATGGAAGAGACTTATTCTTCTAAAGGTAATAAAACTATTCTTATTTCTTGTACATATCTTATTTGCTTCGCCTCTCAGACATATCTTGTATGTCTATCTCTTGGAAGACAATGTATTCCAAGAAGAACTATACTTATGGAAGAACAACAAAATAAGAATGATATCTTTAGATCATACATGAAAGGGGATGAAATACAACTATGCAGGAAGCTATTGCAAGATAAGCTTAATCAATCATGAAGAGACTTAGCTAGCTAAAGATGTAAAGACGCCAAGCAATCGAGGAAATTGGAAAAAGACTTAAGGACATTTTGTAGAAGCACAACAAGATTAAGTGTGGACTCTTCCCTACATAATAAGAGATCCACTATACATTGCATAAGGAAATAAGGATGTAGATGGAGCGTGGACTCTGTTAGACGAGGGAGCCGATTATATGCACTCATACATGAAGCAAGGATTAGGAGGAGTTAATCCCAAGGATTCATTGAAGATAATGAAGTATATATCCATGGTAGTAATCATGAAAGACAATACATGCTCAAATCTAACTCAGTAAAAAGAAGACCCTTCAAAGAAAAGCCCTCGTGAGTATCCCCGGGTTGTCCATCCGTGATTCATGGATCCCAAGGATGAATAAAGAAATGGAATCTCTTTAGGAATGGAATTCCACTCCATGGACCCAAGAGCCAAACACTAGGAAGAATATGAATATTCCAAGAAAGAAAGAGAAGCCGTAACAACTACCATTGTATCAAGAATCACAAGATTGTCAACCCGATATAAACTCAATAAAACAATGAAGCAGAGGAACCTAAAGTTGTGATGAAGAAAAAGGTATGGAAGACTTATGAATGAAAGTTTTGCGAGATCTAGGAACCAGAGAGGTTCTCCCCAGATGGAGGGAGAATACTCATGATGATTACTTGTTCCAAGACACGCAGACATATCACCATCGGATACATTTATATCATTTGCAACATTCATGAGTTGGAGTTTTACATCATATGAATGCAAAATGCCTCCGTGAGAAATTGGATGTTAGTTTATGAAGAGAAATTCAAGATCCTTGAGGCATACCCTCGTAGCAGACCCTTGCATGATAGAAGAAGATAATTTGGTGGAAAACCTAGCTATACACAGAAGCATGAAGTTTTCCCTATAACATCAAGATGATTATTCAATAGATCATATCTCATGATGAAAAAAGAAGTTCCACATGGATATGTTCCCAGCTTTTCCAATAATGATATACTCCTCTATTGTTCAGATCTACATGAATCCTTCATAAGTGTTCCAGACTAAAGTAAAATCAAGCACTACATTATCCATAATGAAGTCCTTAAAGGAGAAAAATGGTTCTCCAATACATATCTCCACGATGAGCAGATAAGCAGACATTATGGTAAAGCTTCTATCCAAGATGAAAGAGTTTATGTACTCAAGTTGGAGCTCATGGAGTCGACTTCCTTATTGAAAAAGGAAGAGATGACCTGTGCTGGGAGGGAGCACCAAAAATATTATTGAATATTATCCATTTTCAAGATTGAAAAATAGTCCATCTCGACGATGTTTTCCCATTCAAAAGTGGATTGAGATTTTTGATGGACATTGACTTCCCATTATGGTTAACATGGGAAGTAGTCCGGATTGTTGAAGTATCATAGATAGTGACTTCCTAATCAGGGTTAATATGGGAGTGGCTCCACGGTAGTCTCTCTCTCACAGGGTTACTCAAGAAGACCGGCCTCACTGCCAACAATGATTTCTCATTGTGGTTAACATGAGGAATGGTCCGTTTTGAGGTTGATAAAGATGCCTTTCCTCCTCAAGGGTTACCGTGAGGAAATGGTCTCGAGAGTCATTCCTTAGGGTTTACATTCCCCTTCTGCGCACTGATTAGTGTAGGAGAATGGCCTAGGGTGAGAAATAGTCCAAGCTAAGAAATCGTGACATGCATCTCCTTGTGGTTTATACATCTCCAGTACTAATAGTGTGGTGGAAGAATGGCCTAGGTGGGAATGGCCTGTGCCTCAAAGAATCGTCAGCAATCAGGGACATGCATTCCTTAGGGTTTATACATTCTCTCCAGGGTGCACTTTGATTAGTGTAGGAGGAATGGCTCAGGGTGGGGAATGGTCCAAGCTCAGCATTCCTTAGGGATATACATTTTGTCCAGGGTGCACTTTGATTAGTGTAGGAAAAATGGCCTAGGGTGGGGAATGGTCCAGGTTCAGAAGACAGGACAGTTATTATTCCTTGCTTGAGAAGAATAGTCCTGATATCTCATTGTTCTACTCTAAGGGAAAATATTCTTTCAGAGATCACAGATGTGAGTGAAAGATTGGACCAGATGATTCAGTTTATATCATAACATTGTTTATGTGCAGGTTGCTATCAAATGTTTGTTATGAAGACTGTATGACAGTAGATGAAGACTATTGTGGTGGATATGTTCCACTATTCGTGACTATACGTTGTTGATCAAGTACTTGTGTGTTACTTGGTGTGGTAGTGTACCATTGGATTGTAGTTATGTACTACTATGGATAGACACAGTTGTGTTCTATTTTTTTTCTAATTTTTGTGAAGACTATCAACAGTTTATTGGAGATAATCATCATCCCGACGAATGATGAACAGAGATTTTCGAGACGGAAAATAGTTCAGAGCATTTACTCTTCTAGAATGACTCTTGTATCACTCTATGGTGTGAGTGAATTATCCAGCATCATGTCTGATTACTCAGATGAAGTATGGTTTCGAGAGATGATGCAGCTGATAGTGATGGTGATGCTCATGATCTAGTCATGAGATAGTCTAAACAACTATGTTGATGCTACCGGGTAAATGGTATGTTTTTGTGATCAAAACCATTACCTATAATACCTCCCTAGCTAGGAGGGAGTGTTAATATTATGGTAGTTCCGAGAGGTATTTACCTCCATGTGTAAAACTGACAAGAATAGAAGACTCCAGAAAGCAAGAGAAAACCCTAATGAGTTGGCTAATAACCCTAAAAGTCTTTTTGGATCAAGAAGATAATTTATATTAGGTTATTAGCCTCCAAGAGAAGAAGTCAACCAGAAATAATAATAATATATTGAATAGACATGTACCCAGAAGGAGAAGTCGGCCCCAACAAATCTGGCAGAACCACTATACAGGGTGTCAGTTCTCATTTGACACATCTCAGAATTGCAGAGTAGTAACTGGTGCGCACTGCAATTCCCAATTTGGTATGAAAGTGTGGAGGAGAGTTGTAGGTGCAGCTGTTGCAGCAACCAGTTTTCTATTTTGTCTTGGACTATCTCTTGGCTAGGGTTTGGACTATATGATCAACTCTTTGTGATGCACTATCCTTGGGGAAAGGTGCGCTACCCTTTGTTTATCTATCTAGCCTAGGGTTTGCTTCCGGAGTAATTCTCAGTCAAGGTTAAGGTGCTCGAAGGGTGGCTTCGGAATATGGTTGGGTGACAAGGGTATTGTCAATGGTAAAATGAGCACACATACTTCATATTCTAACATCTCTGTCAAGATTAAGGTGCTCGGAGGGTGGCTTCGGCCTATGGTTGGGTGACAAGGGTATTGTCAATGATGGAACCTGCAAAGAAGACTAAGCAGGATGGAAGAAAATTCTTCTCCTAAAGGTAACAATACTCTTCTTATTTCTTATACATATCTTATTTGCATTATCTCTGTGTTAGCATCAGAAGTCACTCCTAGATTGCTTGCAGGAGCAGAGCCCAATGCCCATCAGTTTTTATGTCACAATTTAATAAATGGGGGTGGTCGAATGGAAAGAGACCCAGGAAATCAGCATTGACACAGGAACCAGGGTCTGGTATGTAGAAATAAAGGGAGGTCTTGATCCAACTTTTGTCAGTAAACTGATTAAGGGCTGGTAGATGGAAGACTTGTGAGAAGGGTGAGCAAGACTGCCTCGGGCAACAGGCCTTCAGAAGCTTGAGGAAGAAAAACTCAGAAGCCAAGATCCTCTTGGTCCAGAGTTTCAAGGAGCTGAGGGGTGACTCGACTAGATCCTCCAATTCCAAGTCGTTCAGCGCTAGGAAAATCACAGGAACTGATTAGAAACAATGCAACTGTTACAGTGATCCAACCTACATCATCCTATAACAGCCACAACTCGACTGGATCCTCCAATTCTGAGTTGTTCTAACATAGTAAACAAAGAGATGGAAAAGAGGCTGACATCCATAAAGTAAGAATTTTCCAATGCCTTATACATTAACCAGAGCGACCAGCGCTGCATCAAAACTTTACAATCAGGAGCCTTGCTCAACCATCAATACCTACAAAAATGGCGAAAATGCCTACATATACTCGAAACAACAACAGCATCAAAAACAAGACACTGCATTGAAAACATTGTGTCTGCATGTCCGCTGACAATATGTGCCTGCAGTCTCTGAATGATCGTGCACCTATGGCAGACGCAATCGAATTCCTGACAGTCATGTGGGCAAATTGACGTGCTTTTAATTCATCGCCATACTTTCCCTTTATGGAGGAGATGATGTATAACCGTCACCAACTACCTTAATAACTACTTCCTTGGGATTGAGAACGGTCCAGTCAATGCGGCACCTTTGGGACATGGAGGGTCCCTCGTACTGCCACCTGGATTAGCTGAGCAGCCTGATGAATAGACTTGGAGGCCAGTGTGACGGCTGGGGCGCATAATGGGAGTGGTGGATGGGTAGAGGAGACATGAATGAAGGAGGAGGAGAGGTGAGTTGGGAGATGAGGGGGAGAACACCTGGTAGGAGGTATTAGGCGAAAACAAGAAAAAGGGAAAAGGGTGTACCATGAGGGTGAGTGAATGGGTAACGAGGAAAGGGGGAGACACATGGCCACTAGTAAGAGGATGATGGATTGAGGAGGGGCTATGTTATGAGGTGGAGTGGAATATATGTTACAGGGGAGAGGTGGCACGAGAGGTGACATAATGGTAGGAAGGACCCACACTAATTAAAGGATGAAAGGCGAGGGAGGTCTGAAATGCCTATGCGTCATTGATCTGGGCGCTCTGATCGCAGTCGTCGGAGAGATGCGCCCCCGATTCCGGACCCCCCCCCTCTGCTTAAAGGTAGAAAGGCAGGGGGGCTCTGGAATCCAATGTGTACCATTGATCTGGGCACTCTGATCACAGTCGTCGAAGAGATACACCCCCGATTCCGGACCCCCCCCTCCGCTTAAAGGTAGAAAGTCAGGGGGGCTCCAGAATCCAATGTGCTCCGTTGATCTAGGTGCTCGGATCCCAGCCATCCAGATTCACTTGTCTCTTAAACACAGGTGCATTTTGCGTCCCAAACTTAGGGTGAGTGGGTTTTCACCTGCTCCTTCGCATTTTATCCCCCCTTGCAAGAAATGTCGCTAACACTCTGTACATATCTTGTATATCTATCTCTTGGATGATAATGTGTTCCAAGAAGAACTATACCTATGGAATAACAACAAGATAAGAATGGATATCATTAGATAATACACATGAAAGGATGAAATACAAATCATGTGGAAGCTATTGCAAGATAAGTC
>SNQJ01S0189614.1:0-12146 GCA_010110895.2 Picea sitchensis | reverse complement strand
AGGTTGTTGGACCTGTGAAAGACTCCCTTCAGGTGAGAGAGTGCGCAGAGAAAGGAGATAACTCCTGGAAGGAATCCTTGTAGCTGCCATAGAGCCTGGAGACTTTCCGTCTGACCTGTTCCTGTAACCCAAGGCAAGGGAGATTAGCAGCCGAAGGACTGTCTAGGTGACAGAGAAGGTGTATACTCCTGGGGTGGAACAGACATGTGGGGAATGAGGGTCTGTGGGCAGTGAGCGTGGGAGGTTCCTTGGAGAGAATCCCTTCCTTGTGGTGGTGTGTTGTTTTCCCTGTAACCTTAGCCTAGCCTAGGATTCCTTGTCTTGGGGTGGAGCTTAGTCCCAACTCAGGGGTGACCCACTGTTGAGCTGATAAGCAATGTGGTCTAAGGCTGGGAGGTTCGTGGAAGGCCTGCACTTGGTTGGTGGATTCTACCACTGTTAAAATATAAGTATTTGATTATGTTTTCATCATGTTTTGCATGACTCTACTACTTATGTTATCATGATTTCCGCTGTGTATATGAATTAAGATGGAATGCTATGGTTTGTTAATTATAGCAGTAAATAATATGTTTTACTCTATGCTTAAATGAGTTTAATTGTTTAAATGTGTGTGCATTCTTTAATACCTATATGAGTTATGTATAGAGTGGTGTTATAACCTTCTCTTAATAAAGATTAAGCCATGGCAGCTGAGAAGGGGTGCTACACAAGGGAAGTACACAATTGATATATTGAAGAAGTTTAGGATGCTGAAATGTAAGCCCATGGCTACACCAACGGTGATGAATCTGAAGAAACTAAGTGTGTCTTCTTTCGATTTCGAAGAGATTGATCCGACCGTGTACAAACAGTGGATTGGATCATTGATGTATCTGGTTAACACCAGACTAGATATTTTCTATGTAGTGAGTGTATTTAGTTAGTTTATGAGTCAGTCGAGACAAACACACTGGATTGCTACGAAGCATGTTTTGAGATACTTGCGAGGCACAATTGGACATGGTTTGAGATATACTTCTAGTATTGACATGGGATTGCAGGGATACATTGACTCTGATTCGACAAGGAGAGCATTGGACAGGAAGAGCAACTTCATGGGTTGCTTCACTTTGGGATCTGCCATGGTTTTTTGGTGTAGCAAGAAAACATGGTTCTGTGGTTTTGAGCACTGCAAAAGTAGAGTACATTGCATTGAGTGTGGCAATCCACGAAGTAGTGTGGATTCACAAGATCCTTGTATATTTATTTGGACATGTGTTGAATTCCACCGTTATTCATTGTGATAACCAGAGCTGTGTGAAGCTCTTAGAGAATCTAGTGTTTCATGACAAATCAAAACACATTGAGATCAAGTACCATTAATCCGAGACATGGTGCAAAGGAAGGAAGTATTGGTGCAATACTTTCCTATAGATGAGAAGGTTGCTGATGTTCTTACACAAAGTTCAAGTACTTCTGTGACAGACTTAGCATGGTAGAAAATGCCTCCCTTGCTGAGAGGGAGCATTGATGTTTGCATCAGTCTTGAGACATTCTCCAGTTCGTACTCCTCTGTGACCGATTTGAGTTGATCTGTGAGGAAACTTATTCGAGAGGGATAAGTGGGTTTGGGCTTATATCCCAACGTCCCTTTTGTAGATCACATGCAGACACGTCAAGGGAGTTGACCTTGATGTCACGCACTATGGGGAGTTGACCCTAGTGTTTATAGAGGGAGTAGCCTCTAAAAGTCCAGATCGTACTCCTCTGTGACTAAGTTGAGTTGATCTATGAGGACACTTATCCGAGAGGGATAAGTGGGTTTGGGCTTATAGCCCAACTTCCCTTGTGGAGAGCACATGAGGACACGTCCCTTGTGGAAACACATGAGGACATGTCAAGGGAGTTGACCTTGATGTCTCACACTATGGGGAGTTGATCCTAGTGTTTCTATGTTAGGTATCTAGAGGGGTAGTAGTGGGGGCCCAGATGGCCCATAGTGATAATAGTGGAGGCCATTCAATGTAAGGTGGACTAGGTCCACTATATTATTAAATAAGACCCACTATGGTAGTTATATATAATAAATGGGTATTTAGATATAATAAATATAAGATGACTTTTTAGAAGGTTATACTTCTAGAAGATTCCTCCTCTAGAATGTTCTTAGGTGATGGTAGCACTATATAAAGAGGTTCAAACAATGTAATGGGAGATGAAGATAAGTATTGTATTTGGAGCATTATCTCAATAGGAGGATGCCCCCTCGAAGAGGCAAGCGAACACGAGAAGATCCCTTCCACAATAGGATCCATTGTATGGTGTGGCCCTACCTCAAGGGTTTAGTAATAATATAGTGTGGTTTCTTCTATCTCGCTTTGTGGATCTATTGTGTATTCAATATTTGTTGTGATTATATTTGCAGATCTATTCAAGTTCTTAACAAGTGGTATCAGAGCAGTTTCCTTGGAAGACATTGTGGGCAAATATTTTTTATTTTTGTAGATTTTGTTTTTCGGAGAAAAAAAAAAGAGGGCCGCGACATTTCAAAAAATTTCGATATATTTCTGTGCAAAATTTGTAGAAACAGGTTCTATATCTGAGTTCCTCTCAGAAAACACCCAAGTTGAAAAAACAAATCATCTGAAATGGAGTCCGGGAAGTCAAGATAGTGAAGTTTTAAAATCTACAAATTTTCAGGGTTTTTCTCATGGCGACACGATTTTTATTTATTTATTTTAATTTCTGTAGCAGCTGGAGGCCAAATTTGCCTAAAAAAATTACAGATCTGAGTTCCTCTTACAATTTCACTCAATTTTAAAAAACAAATCAGGCGAAACAGAGTCCGGGAAGTGAAGTTATGAGCATTTTAAATTCAATAGTTTTTTAGGGTTTTTTTAGAAAAAACCATGATTTTCTGCCGTAACTTATTGTTCTATTTTTGGGTTTTTTCATGACGACCACGGGACCAAAGAGTTCATAGGGTGCTCAGATGACTATTTGCTCTCAAAACCTCAAATAAATTCTACAAATTACTGAAGCATTCAAATCCCGATTGTATGACACATTGGATGCTAGATTACATGACCTTGCAAATGGCCTCAATAATAGTTTTCATAGTATTCAAGATTCATTGGATAGAATGTAGGAGAAATTTCTTATGTGGGACATTAAAGATGAATATAATCAAGAAATATATGCTTGGTATGATTTTGAAGTGATTATGATGATTGGTATATGTATAATTGTCATTCCTACGGATAACAACCACTCATATTTTATTTGATGACTCTAATCCACCTTTTGTAGAGCATCAATGTGACAAATCGAGAGCCAATGATGATTACCAGTGCCCATCTGCATATTTTACAGTGGTATTCCTTCAGTCCTTTCGACCCTCTTTCACTATGTGGATGGATCTTCTTATTTGGATCCACTTGATAGGTGTCGGTCTTTGGAGCATCATTTTTGAGTTGGTTATTGGGTTTCAAATATTCCATAGGGAGTTCATGAGCACTTGGACATGGGACTTGAGCTTACAATGGTGGTTGGACTACTTTTAGCATGGTGGCTTTCATTTCTACATGGGATGCTCGTTCTATAGTCTACTTCAACAATTATAAGTCCACACTTATCCATGGTACCATGGTATATGGTTGTACACTAAGCATTGTGTTGAAATATAAAAAGGGATGTCCTCATTCACGTTTTTGTGTTTTGTCATGGGGAGGACATAAAGTCATAATTCTAGACATGTTTTATTTGTAAAGTGACTTTTAAATAAGGAAGTGCTTTTATAAAAGTGAATGTGCTTTATAACTAAAGTGATTTTAAGTTGTGGGACCTAAAAAGTATTTAATGAGCATTTATTACTTATTTTGTAATTAGCGAGGAGCATTAAATATGATCCCTCAGTGGAACTTATGATAGCCATTAGATTGAAGTTGGTTATGTAAGTTAGGGTTTTTGGGAAAAGATAAAAAATACATATACATGCTTAGGGATGTGAGAAGAACACAGCAGACGAGGAGGAGTTGAGTTAGAGAGATTTTTTAGAGGAGGCTTGAGAGAGGAAAGTGAAGCGGCTTGAGAGGGCACACATTTCAAGGAGAAAGGGGCTTTCTGCAAATCCCAAGGTGATTTTCTGGCTGATGTTGTTTCCATTTTTCTATTGCTAAGAACGTATTGTACGGATCAATACAGTTTGTACAACAAGAGGAAAGGGCATGGTTTTCAAAGAGTACATTTGGCATGGAAATCGAGGCATTTTAAAGGTTTTCTTCTTTAGCTATTTGGGCCACCACTATCACGAGGCCGTATAGTACCTTGCTGGTCATGTTTTCTGAGGCACAGATTTGGAGGAGTCCATACAACTATATGGAATTGGACACGTTTTTCAAGGCATAATTTTTGGGACTTGTTTGTTGGTCTTTGTGAGGTATTTTCCTTGGATGGGAAATTGTTAGTTTTCTATTATAATACACTTTCCTGAAGTTGAATAATAGATATTTCTCTCTCTCATTAGGTTTCCCATTAGGGTTTCCACAGATTTTGCCTGTTCTAGGTTATTGGTTGCTGTCCATTGTGTATTTTCTTTGCATATTTTGCTTAACAATGTGTATTCCAGCTTATAGAAATTTCTGAATGTGGGTATGCATTTCGAAATTTAAGAGAATGGTTATCTCTAGGTTGCTAAGTGTTTGAAGAAATCATTGAATGAAATATTTCTGATTTTTGTCATTAAAAAATACATGGTATCAAAGCTTTGTCTCTGGTAGTGGGTAGTGTGATATTTGGGCAAAAGGGTGTGATTGTTTTCCTTGAGTTGTGATAGGGAATATGGATACAAGCATTAGATATGAGGATTGGTTGGATGACATTTCCAACTACTTGCGATGGAAGGTTCGTTTGTCGGCCGTTCTCAAAGAGAACAAGATCTATAACTATGTCGGCTCTGTTGTAGTAGCTCCTGCAACAAATCTTGTTGCTTTGAACTTGCATGAGACCAAGGAAGCCCAAGCTCAGAGGATTATTATGAATGGGGTGAAGGATCACTTGTATCCACACTTGGTAGCGAGAAAAGGCGCCAAAGGGGATGTGGGAAGCACTTAAGAACTTGTTGGAGCGAAGAAGCGAGAACCGAAGATGGCCTTGAAGGATAAGTTGCATGTTACCAAGATGGGTAAGGAGGAGGTGTCTCTTCTTATCTTACCCAAGTAGATCAAGTGAAAGATGAGTTAACTGGTGGAGAGGTCATTTTGGATTCCGAGTTGGTGAGGATAGCCTTAAATGGCTTCACCCAAGAATGGGAAGTCTTCATGAAATGCGTGGTGGGACGTGAGCATATACCAGATTGGAGCCGGTGTGGGATGATCTTTCGGGAGGAGATGCGAGAAAGATCTCAGAGTAGTGATTAGAGAAGACGGATAGAGTTGATGAGAATGTTTCTCTTGTGGCAGAGAGCAAGAAGAAAAGGAAGTTCTTGATGGGACTTGAGTAAATTCAAATGCTATCTTTGTTGTAACCAGTTAGGGCACCTTGCCTCTCAATGTCTAAGAGGAAGAAGAAGAAGAATTCGAGGAGGGGCCGAAGCGGTACGCTGCTGTAACCATAGAGGACTTTGCTTTAAAGTTCGATGGGGAATTTTCAAAGTTTACCCTAGTTTCCGGTGTCGGCGGTGGAGGATTTGGAGGTGATGTTAGATGGGTTGTGGATAACAGAGCCTCTAACCACATGAAGCCGAAGTCACAGTGATATTCGAGACTTCCACCTGATTGGTCTTGACTGAGAGGTGGTAAATGAAGGTGGTATGGCAAGAGTTATACGTGGAGTTGGGAATGTCATATTCCAACTCGAGTTTGGGAGACTCTTGGAGATTGATGGAGTTCTCTTTGTTCGAGGGTTGAGAGTTGACTTACTTTTCAGTTTCAGCCTTGCGGGGATGTAGGATATTCGTATTGTTCAGAGAAACCATGTCTTTATCTGAGAGGAGTGAATCCGTTAGGCTGCAAGCCCGTCGATAACGAGATAGATAGGTTGTATATGTTGAGAGGACAACCTTTGATGTGTGATTCAATGTCGGATGAGGAGCATGAGGAGGCTTCGGAGACCATGGTGGCTCAAGGTATGGAGTCTTGCATTGAGAGAAGAGAGTCTCTTCGAGCAGCGAAGGCTTCGAAGCTAGGTTGATCGAACCGATGGTCAAGATGAAGTGAGCTCAAGGTTCGAGAGGTTTCGAGAGAAAGATCTTCTAGTTAGGAGTTACGTGTAGGCTGTTCGCGGATGACTCTAGGTTAGGAGCTCCTATAGAGCACGGTGCAGTGGGACCGGATGATGGAGATGGCAGTACATCCCTCGTTAATGAGGAGTGTTGAAATATAACAAGAGATGTCCTAATTCATGTTTTGTGTTTGTCATGGGGAGGACATAAGTCATAATTCCTAGACATGTTTTATTTGTAAAAGTGACTTTTTAAATAAAAGTTTTTTTTAAAAAGTGAATGTACTTTATAACTTAAAGTGATTTTAAGTTGTGGAACCCAAAAATATTTAATGGCATTTATTACTTATTTGTAATTAATGAGAAGCATTAAATATGAGCCCTCATATGAGACTTATGATAGCCATTAGATTGAGTTGGTTATGTAAGTTAGGGTTTCTTGGGAAAAGAAAGTACATATTCATGCTTAGGGATGTGAGAAGAACACACCGAGAGAAGATGAGAGGTTGAGTTAGAGAGATTTTTGAGGAGGCTTGAGAGAGGAAAGTGAGAACAACGAGAGGGCACATTTCTCAAGGAGAAAGAGATTACAAAATCCAAGAGTGATTTTCTGTTGCAGTCTTTGTTCCATTTTTCTATTCTTTGAGCCGTATTATGCGGATCCGTATAGTCCTTACATCAGGAAGAAGGGCATGGTTTTCAAGGTAGATGTTTGGCACAAAAACCAAGGCATTTTTCACATGTTTTCTTCTTCTTTGTTGGAAATAAAATGCTATGCGAGAGGGCATTATAGTACCTTGCTGGTCAAGTTTTTTGAGGCATGGAATTTGGAGGAGACACATACAAGCTGTCTGAGACAGACACGTTTTCAAGGTAGAATTTTGGGACTGTTTGTTGAATTAACATTGAGGTATTTTCCTTGTTGAAAATTGTTAGCTAGCTGTTTGTAATACACTCACGAAGGCGAATAAATTTTTCTCTCTCGTTGGGTTTTCCCATTAGGGTTTACCCTTGCAGTTGCCTAAATTTCTTAGTTTTATGGGTTTTTGTCCATTGTGTTTATTTTCGTTGTTATTTTGCTTAACAATGTGTATTCTGCTTATAGAAATTTCTAAATGTGGGTATGCATTTATGAAATTTAAAGAAAGAGCAGTTATCTCTAGGTTGCTAGGTATTTGACAAAATTTGTGAATGAAATATTTTCTGATTTTGTCATTAAAATCAACACATTGAATAGCGCTTTCATAAAGATGGAATGTTAGGTAGCTAGAGGGTAGTAATTGGGGGTCGAGGAACCATAGTGATAATAGTGGAGCCATTCAATGTAAGGTGGACTAGGTCCACTATATTATTAAATAAGGTCCACTATGGTGGTTAGATATAATAAATGTAAGATGACTTCTTAGGATGTTTACTTCTAGAAGATTCCTCCTCTAGAATGTTCTTAGAGTGAGTGAAGTAGCACTATATAAGAGGTTTAAGCAATGTAATGGGAGATGAAGAAGGTAATTGTATTGTGAGCTATAGCTCAATAGGATGATACCCCCTCTAGAAGATACAGAAGTGAACATGAGAGGATCCCTTCCATAATAGGATCCATTGTATGGTGTTTTCCCTACCTTAAAGGTTTGGTAATAATAAAAGTGTGGTTTCTTCTATCTTTGTAGTTTATTGTGTATTGATGTTGTGATGATTATATTTGTAGATCTATTGAGTTTCTTAGCATTCTAGAGGGAGTAGTCTCTAGAAGTCCACATGGGAGTTACGCATTTGTGACAAACCTTTGCTACTATGGTGGTTGTGTACCCTTTGTGAAAGCTGTGTGTCTCTAGACGATGGTGTGTGCTATTACAATGGTTGTGTACCATTAGCATTGGTACGTGTCCTTTGGACAATAACTATGTGATACTACTTGGTGGTTGTGTACTGCTGGACAATAGTTGTGTACTACTATGGATCCAACACAATGCGTGTTCTATTGGATAGCTGATGTAGTAGTTGTAATACTGTGATTGTCATGAAAACTACCGAGATCACTTGGAGCGACTATGTCTTGCTTGATCATAAGATTGTAACCAGGATTATTTGAGCTATCGATGGAATTGTGGTATTTGTGTGCTACCATCTGATTGCATATTAGTCAGTGGAATACTAGATGAAGACATTATGGAAATACCTCCCTAGCTAAGAGGGTGTTGATGTTTTAACATTGGACAAATTTTCTTCCAGGATTGGTCACGGTGATAGGTGTGTACTTGTGGTGAATGGCCCAAGCATAGTATTAAAAGAACAAAAGACTCGATGTGATATTTTTCCTCCAGTGTGTGGAACCATCAGGAAGATTTTCACCCATATAGGTATTTTGTAGTGAATGGTCCTAGTAAGCATCGAGCAAACCTTCTAGGTGGGATTCAAGACCAAGGGAGATAGATACATTTATCACAAAGGTGTACTTGTGGTAGATGGGCCAAGGCGTAGTTCTTCCTTGATCATGACAAAAGGGATAATATGGACTCGAGGTGCTTGATGTGCTTTCCATATGTCAGTTAGCATTGGGCTAACATTCACTCTGAGGGTGTACACAGCTGATGAGCGACCACAGTATGGTCTTTGTCCTATTCATTGTGATTTGAAAAGGAATGATAAGACTCAAGATGCTAGATGCTATCACATGCCGACAAAGTGAGCCTGATCTCGAGGAGAGAGTCGGTTATTTCAAGAGAGCGATGGGGGGATTTCACATAATTCTAAAGTGGGAGAGACATCTTCAAGGATTGATATACATGTGTCATGAGTTTAGGGTGAATTTTGTATAATTTAGAGACAAACTTGACATGATCGCGAGAATGTTTCCTTCGTTGAGAGAGAGTGTTGATGTTTGGACAACATCGATAAAACATTCTAATAATTAATAATATAATTATTTATTAATAAATTATAAATAATAATAATAATAGTTATTTACTATCCAAAAGACGCATCCCTTCATGAATGAATCACCATATGTTCTCTATATATGAAACACTTTCATCATTATAATAAATCATCTATCTTATATCATCTCATACAAAAAATCAACAATAATCTGATGCGTGAGACTATTTTCGATGTTGTTTTGTTCGGTCCTTAGGAGCGGTAGTTCATTTTTCTCCATCCTCAGACGCGACGTGACATTATTAAGGTAAGAGCAAGTTCGATTTCATCCATACAATGGTTTCTTGCCCTATGATATTGAAACGTTCGTATTATCTTTAACCGTAAACCCCGTTTTTCGTCTCCATCAAACGTGTGTGCCTTTATCTGCGGGTAGCTTGAGTTAGTTTGAAGTGAACTCTTGGAAGTGATTTCCATTCTTTTGGGAATGGAAAAGAATAGAGAGAAATAACGTATAGAGTTCGGAGGGAATCTGTAGAGAGAGCTTTACCCCGAGTTAGAAGGCTTGAATCTGGTCCGGTTGAAGAAGAACCTCAAGTTTGAGATTATTATATATATGTTCAAAATCAACAATATTGATATTTAACCTAACTGTCATATGTAACTATGTAACCGGAACATCCATCCTAATTTTAGTATTGACATTATTGTCACAAGTAAAATAATCCTCTTCCTCTCCAATGTCCTGATCAAAGAGAATCACTTTAATTGCCTTCGTTTAAAATTCTTTTAATATTAAAATAAAGAGTTTAGATTTTTATTTTTTGACATATAAAATAAATATTTTTAATTCCTAATTTTATGATTTTACTTAATAAATCTAGAATAAACACCATTCAAATTTTGTAAAAATATTTTGGTTGATATTTGGATATGTTTTGCTTTTAAAGGTTAAAGGGGTGTAGAAAAATGGTATATATGACTTTTTGGTTGGATCTTCTCTATCAACTAGCTTGTATTTGTGTATATGCATGATAGTGTAAAAGATCATTTTCAAGGTGATTCAAGATTAGATGAGACACATGATATACTTCATATACATATCACTTTTGTTTCACATCACTCCTATTTCTTAAGATTCCAATATATATTTTTGATATGTTTTAAAATTTATATTCCAATTTTGTAGTGTTGATACAACTAAATTCTCGAATATTATAGATTGCTTGTGTAAATACTAATGTATTATTTTTGTATTATATTGATAAATATAGAAACGGAAATCTCAAGAAAGATTCATAAAGCACACAAAGTACATTGCTAAACTAAAGCCTATTAAAATAGCTATTATTCATGAAAATACTGAATATAAAAAGAAACATCACTAATATTGAGACTATTGTCTATAGCGATAGCAATTTTAAATTTCTAAACTATATGTTTATGATTAATTATTCTATATTTACCCATTTTGCTTTACAATTTTTTTTAAATGAATCAATATGTTTTGTCAGATTATTTGAACATTTTATTATTATTTATCATAAATGTTAAATTCTTTGCATTTTATGTTTAAATTTATGAAATATTTCTTTTTAAATTTAAATTATGTTTAAATGTGACATATATTTTCTCTCCTTTTTATTTAGTTTTATTATTCTTTATATGGAGTGTAGACACAAATTATTTTTCTATTATTTATATTCTTTTATTTGTTAATTTTTCATTTTCTTAATCATTCTATTAAAATAAATAATGGTATTTGTCTTATTTCTTACTAAAATAAATAAGTTTATTCAAATTAATCAATCTTCTAAACATATGTATAATAAAATTTATATACTTATAAAATAATAAAAATTTATACACAAATTAATATGATACATTTAATTAAAAAAATCTTATACAAATTAATATGATACATTTAATTAAAAAAATCTTATACAAATTAATATGATACATTTAACAAAGACAAAGAATAAATATATACTATGAATAATAAAATTCAATACATAGTAAAATAATAAAATTTATTTACACACTAACATGTACAATTAATAAAAACAATAAACAAAATAATTTTGTTATTTTATTTTCCCGTATTTTATTTTTATTTATTTTCTATAAAATTAAATTTCTTATAACACAACCCTTAAAAAAATTAAAACATTATAATTAATTAACAGGTTCAAATAATATATATATATATATATATATATATATATATATATTTTTTTTTAACAAAAATTGGGTAAAATATATATTAAAAAGCCACGAGGAAACGTAGGTAGAGAGTAAAGTCTTGGTTACAAAAAAGGAAACGTAGGTAGAGAGTAAAGTCTTGGTTACAAAAATTGCAGAGATCAAAATGCTCCCACTTGTGTTCTCCAAGAAGGAAATGGAGAACAGGGGTGGCGCTAACTAGAACACTAAAGCCTGTTTGTGTATCGATGGTAAAAATCTTGCAGAAAGTACCTAATAAAAGCACAAAAAAACATTGCATATAATTACATTTTGTTCTAGCCTGGTGCAGTGTGGTCTGCCTTTGTTGGAGGTCGCAGGTTGAGATTCAATTGAAGGCGCAGTCCTGGAGAGGAGGCCTCGTCTGAGAGGAAAGTGTTCGTGACGGGTGACACACGGACGAACACAAATTTGAACTCCTTTATCTGCTGCCTGAGCGCTTCACATTCGTCCCTATTTCGTTGCTGCTCGCTCCTATGCTGGATGGTGATCTATGTGATTGAGAGAACCTGTGTGGAGAGGGCCCTGAGCTGTAACTATAGTGTTTGGACAATGCTTACCAACTCTTCATGCTCCTCCACTGAGACATTTCTTGGTATTTTTCTGTTCATCTTGGTTGTATTCCCTGCTTTCCCCCAATTGTAGAAACCACTAGTGCACTTACGAGGAGGAGTCTCTACGTTGTTCTTCACATGAATGTGCTTGCTTCCCCAATGAACTGCTCTTGCTGTGATACTTTCGCTCCTCTTCATTTGATTCATGGAACTTATCCATTTTCCCACAATTTTCCATACGCTCGAGCCATGATTGCTTCTGCTGCTAGGATCCTT
>SNQJ01S0189613.1:0-18204 GCA_010110895.2 Picea sitchensis | reverse complement strand
GGGATAACTAGGAGATCATGTCTCAAGGCCCACAGGTCCTAGACATGGAGTACCAAGAGAAGGATTGACCTGAGCATGGCCTTGGAGGGCCCACCTTTTCTTCTTCCATCATCCTTATCTTGTCAGGAGTAGTAGCATCGATCACCATCAGCCTGGTCCTGTATCAGAAAGGGTTCTTGCAATATGCTTTGCCTAGGGATCCCCGAGAAAGAAATAAAAGGCTTCTTAGCAAGAAACAGGAGGGTCCTAGAAAAATAATAAAACAAGACCTAGTCAGAGGATAGGGGGTCTCATAACAAGCCATCCTATTAGGTCCATGGGTACCTAGCAGTATGACATTTCCACCAACCGTTTACCACACTAGAGAAGTGACTCTTGGTTGCATGGCCAAGGGAAAGGGGGTCTCATCACGAGCCAACCTTTCATTTCTGTAAAAGTACTTGTGGGTAACACTGCCACCACTGGTCACCACACTAGGGTAGTTTCCCCTGATTAGCTCTTGAACAAAAAGAAAAATAAAAGCAATAAAAGAATAAAAGAATAAAGGCAAGAATGGGCTTGAAAATAGTGCATCTATGACAGGTACAACTCGCCTTCTACAAAGGCACCCACAGATAACACATTACATCCTTGGTCGTCACTACACCCACATGCTTGGAATTCCCTTAACCACATGACCCACTCACATGGTTTTGATGAGGTTTTCTTCTGGGAAATCACCTTTTCCGATGGACACTAGCCCAATAGAACGTTTTGTCTTTTCCTCCAGATTTGTATAGCAGGCTTGTGTAATGTCTTTGAGCTATTGACAGATGTATTAGGGATTTTATGCATATGTTTAATAATATCAATGATGAGATGTGATTTACATTGCTATGATCCCTGTGATTGATGAGCCCATGGAGGGTGTGGCCTTTAATGTGCAGGACCATGCTCGACAGACAAGTACCATTTGGACTGGTACACACGGGGAGATGATCAATTCGGACCTCTGTGGGGCTGAAGAGCCCACCAGATGGATGATGATACCCATCAAGGGGTAGAGACAAAACACGAAAGGATCAATTTATTTGCACCAGAAAAGAAGAGAATGTTCCACCAGAGGCACCCCGACACACCTTGACCTAGGGGGGATGACCCTTTCTTAGTGAAACGTTTGCCTTTGTAAGCCTAGGAGTTAACTACCTTGACCATGACATCACCCATCATCATGGATGTTTGGGGAAGGAAGAATAGGCATCAGTGGCACGTGTGGTAGGTTAGAGAAGCCCAGGGAGGGCTAACGTTTTTCTCCAGGATGCCCCATCTGCCCTAAAAAGGGATAACATCTCCCTTGGAGGGGATTTTACTCTCATTTCAGCTTGATTTAGGGTTTTTAACTTGACAATTTAATGTAAAACAATATGATTTGATATTATGGCCTTGTCTGCCTTTTTTTACTTGGCCTAAAAGCAAAATTAGGTCAAGGTTTTGTATAAATGAGGGATTTTAACTCTCATTTTTTCATCATCATTCACTCACCACTTGGCGAGGTCTGAAATTTGTGCCCTATTTTGGGTTATTGGGTTATTTAAGGAGGCACACTTGTTGAAGGAAGACATTTTTGGCATATTTTGGTATTTATCTTGAAGGAAGGTGTTACAAGTAGGGTTTGCATGGTTATTTCTTGATTAATTGTAAGTAGTTTTCTGCAAAACTTCTTGAATGAATGGTTGTAGTCTAATTTCTTGCATATATTTATAAATTTTGTTGAATCAAAACCCTAGGTGACAAGAACACAAGTAGGTCCTTGTCTCATGTCCCCTTATAGAGAAATTTTCAACCATTGAAAAAGAAGAAGAGAGCCTAGCCACAGCTACACTCCTTTTTCTTCCTCTCCTTTGCTAGTCATAACATTTAAAATTCAAGAGGAAGAAGACTTCCTAGGCCTAGGTTATATACACTTAGGGCCATTTTTCTTTTATGGTTTGATGAAAGGGCCTTGTTGTAGCAACACTCTCCCTCATTAAGCCTTCTTGTCTTGATTTTGTGCTTCATTTGAGATTTTTTTTTTTCCAAAGTTGACCTAAGGAAGGAGGAGTGAGCATGAGGCCTTGCTATAGCAATACCAAAGTGAGCCTCTCTCCCCTAGTGTTTTGATCACTGCTTTTTGGGTATGCTCTATAAGGTTGATCTATAGAATAAGATAGAATTTAGCAAGGTTGTTGGAGTTACTTCACACACACCTAAGATTTATTTTTCCTAAAGTTATTACTTGTTTATTAGTAATAATTATTCATTATCTAGTCTTCTATATTTTAGGGGAGAAGGTGGAATATTCTCTTTCAATTGATGCTTTAGTTTGACTAGTTGAGTTGAGTTTAGATGTTGCATTGGGATCATCACCATGACAATACGACCTTGAATTGGTATCATCACCAGAGTGGTGCATTAACCTTGATTCCCTGAGTTAAATCCTCACTACTCTCTATTCATTCAGTTAACTGAAAACTAGTTGACTAGTTAACTCAACTAGGTGACAGTTCGCTCTCCTAACTGCCTGAGAGACTAGAATAGGTGGCAGTTCATTCCCGTAATTGTTGGTGTGTATCCAGATCACTCTATACCACCATTATGGCTTATTGGTTCACCTCAATTCAAACTCATTGAGTTATACATAGTATATCATGTGTAAATTATTCATTATACAAACGATTAATGAGAATTCTTTCATTCTTTCTCTTCTTCTTCTTATTTCTCCAATTCTCTATGCAAATGTGTGTATTATTTTTTATCTAGATATATTATATTAAGGTTCAACACATTTAAATGGTATCAGAGCCAATGGACTACTAAGAAAAATCTACACCAAAATTTTTTGCAGGTACAAAAGATTGAAGACAACAGAAAGAAGGAATTCCAAAAAGAATTCATTCTTACACCTTACAACTATTTTTCATGGAAGGAGAAAATAGACATACATCTCTGATCCATAGGGTTGTATAGGCTAACCATGAATATAGATACAGAGATGACATCATCCATAGAAAAATCCAAGTACTTAAATCGCATGGATGAGGCACTCGAAAATATTTGCAGTCTTATTTATCCCGATCTCCTTTTTCACATATCTTCCTGTAAGACTCTCAATGAAGCCTGGAAAATCTTGGAAGGGATCTTTGGAAAACATGATGAGATGAGGGTACACATGTTGGAGGTGGATATGCTCACATTGGATCCAAAAATCTTCAATAATATCCAATATTTCTTTGCAAAGTTCAAGTATTTACTGTCGCAACTCAAAGCTTGCGGGGTTGATAAATCGACGAAGGAGAGACAAATGATTCTCATCATTCTCTCCAAGATTGTTCCTAAATTATCTGTATTCATATCCACATTCCATACTGTCATATTTTCCTCTGGAGCCACCTAGAATATGCCTTCTCTTGAGAATTTATCGAATCCTTGACACAAGAGCAAACCAAGCTCATCAACATGGGCACAATCAAATGCCTAAGGGCGCATTCACTCACTGTGCATGATGGAAGAAAAAAATATCATAAATATAAACATAAATATAAGAGGAAATCTCATTCACATACGAATAAATAAGGGGACACAAAACCCTTCACCGATGCCTCCAGATCCAAAGGAGAAAAGGGAAGAAAAGGAGAGAAATGCACATACTGTCACAAAGGATTCCATTCATAATCCGCATGCATGCAAAAAAAAATATATTATGTCTCAAATTCTTCAGAAAAACAACCTTGGAGATCACATCCCCAAGGGAGAAAAGAAGAATAAGCCAGAAGATCTAAATTCCAAGAAAGGCAATTCTAGCCATGTGTTGATTGCAATAAACTCCTCTCTCGATGCTTGGATCGTAGATTCAGGAGCATCACATCACATGGATGACTCAGAAGAAGTATATTATTCTTTGGATGCATGCAAAGGTCCTCTTGTTCTCATGGGGGACAACTCTTCTATCGAAGTCACCGAGAAAGGAAGGATTGAACTCACCAATGGAAGCTTCAAGAATGCATTGCATGTTCCCAAGCTTTCTGTCAACCTTCGCTCCATGTATCAGATGATGAATTATAGCATCGAAAAGATAGTCATATTTACACCAAACGTCGTGGACATCTACGACATGCAAACTAACTCCAGGGTTGTTACCGGTGAGGTAAATCATTAGTCTAGATTGTATACATTTTCTTAATTCATTGAACTTGATTCTGCTTTACTGCTTACTCATGCTAATGAAAGTAGTAGGATATGGCACAAAATGTTTGGACATTTGAATTTCAGATACATGCAACATCTTAGCAAGCACAAATTAGTTGATGGTCTACCAGACATCCATTTCTCCAAGGGAGTATGTGAGGGATGTGTTCTCGGAAAACACCCTCAAGAGAAATTCGACAAAGGAAAGTCTCAACGAGATTCTGCACCTTTATATCTGATCCACAGTGACCTCATGGGTCCTTTTCCGCATCCATAGATCAACAAAGAGAGGTTTTTTCTCATTTTTGTTGAAGATTTCTCACATTTTACTTGGATCTACTTTCTCAGGAAAAAATCCAAGGTCTTTCAACACCTGAAAGATTTCAAAGCCCTGGTTGAGACATAGTCTGGAAAGAAGATCAAAGTCCTATGAACTGATAATGAAGGATAATATGTAAATCATTAGATCCATAATATTTTCCATGAGGTAGGGATTCAGTTGCAGCACACAATTCCCTATACTCTGAAACAAAATGGAGTTTTTGAGTGGAAAAAACGATCTCTAAAGGAGATGGCATCTTCCATGCTGCATGCAAAGTCACTACCACATAGACTATGGGCCAAAGCACTTAACTATGCAAAATACATCTAAAACAGATATCCTCATATATCTTTCAAGGATAAGACCCCCTACGAGGTTTGGAGCGGCCTCAAACTAGAAGTGGACCACTTTCGCATTTTTGGTTCACGTGCATGGGCTAGGATTCCCTCTGAAAAGAGGAAGGCACTTGATCCACAGACCACTGAGTGCATTTTTGTTGGATACCCTAAAGGTGTGCAGGGATATCATATTATTGATCTTTCCTCGGATTGAATCATCATTGAGCGTCGTGTCCAATTCAAGGAAAGTGTCTCGCATGTACCTCAGTGGTCGTATGCATACACCTTCACTCTTCCACCTATTTGAGATGATGAGCATGCACATGATGATTCTTATTTAGATGAGAGTTATGATTCAGAGGAATCAGATGATTTAGATTTAGATTCATATTCAAGGTCAGTACAGTTAGATGCAAATTCAAAGCATCCAGGTGCAGTTGCAGAGCCATAGCAGAGGCCCAAGTGGGTATAGACTACTCTTCAGGATGCAGAGGATCTCGTTGGTGATCCAAATGATACTAGGAGGACTTGATATGATTTTGAGGAGCCTCATTTTTCAATCACTTCCATTGAACCATTTCCCTCCGGGCATATTTTCTTGGTTTAGTCTTTCAATCCACAGTCTTATGGAGAGGCTACTAGAAATCCCTTTTGGGAATCAACCATACAGGAGGAGTAGAACTCACTCCTTGAGAAGTAGACTTGGGATCTGGTTCCCCTTCCTTCTGGGAGGAAACTTGTCAGATGCAAATGGGTCTACAGGACCAAGAGTGCAGCGGATGGACATATCAACATATACAAAACTAGGCTTGTTGCCAAAGTCTTTCAGTAGGTTCATGGTATTGACTATGATGAGACCTTCACTCCAATAGTGAAGATGGATTCCATTCGATTGGACCTTGCCATTGCGGTAGCCAAGGGATGGGAATTCCATCACATGGACATAAAGAATGCATTTATTCATGATGATCTCTTTGAGGATATCTACATGGAACAACCCCAGTGATTTATGTAGGGCTCATCTTTGGTCTGTCGACTGAAGAAGTCACTTTATGGCCTCAAGAAGGCTCTGAGGGCATGGTATGCGAAGATGGACTCCTACCTATTGTCATATAACTTTGTACGTTGTAAATTAGACTCGAATGTATACATTCTTAGGAGAGATAATTCACTTCTACTTTTAGTTTTGTATGTTGATGATTTGTTGATCACCGGTTGTTCGACTTCAGTGATTCCTACAGTCAAGAGGATTTTTCATGACACATTTTTGATGACGTACATGGGTCCACTACACTTATTCCTTGGACTCAAGATCAGTCAGGATGCATCAGGCATCAAACTGTCTCAGGCCAAGTACGCACAAGATATCCTTGAGAGATTTCACATGACAGACTGCAAGACTTCCCCGACTCCTTTCCTATCAGGATTCAAACTTGAGGATGGTGGGGAGACACCACTGGTTGACAACAAACTATATAGATAGCTAGTGGGGAGCTTGTTTTGTCTCACACACTCTAGACTAGACCTCTCATATGCAATTGGCTTAGTTTCCAGGTTCATGTAGGAGCCACATGAGCTACATTCGAAAGATGCAAAGCATATCCTTCAATATGTATAGGGCACCATCACCTTTGGGATTCATTATGCAACAAAATCTACATTAGATATCATTGGTTTTCCTAATTCTTATTGGGCTAGATATAACATTGATCACAAGTCCACATCTGGTTACTCACTCAGTCTTAGTTTTGGGCCTATCTGTTGGTCGAGAAAGAAGCAAGCTTCCATATCTCTATCTTCAGCCGAGGAAAAGTGCATGTTGAAATAATGTAACTGCAAAGAGTATTCTTATTATTATTGATATATTATTCATAGGTTCAATCCCCATTGTGGATTGATCATGTCGGTTATTGTAGTAGGACCAAATCCCCTTTTGCGGATTGGTCAAAAGACAATTGTAATAGGAAGAATAAGAAGTCGGCCCTAGAAGATATTAAACAAGCCCAAAAATATAATAAAGATGGGTTTACCCACCTAGTTTGAGAAGTCGGCCATGCTAGTGAAGAGACACTTCACACGTGCCAGACTTGTATAAATAAAGGAGGCAAGTGCCTCACTTAGACACAACTCACTTTCTCATTCTGAGAGACAAGTTTGGTTCTATTGTGGGAGAAAAATGAGAGAGAGAGTGGTGCATATCTGGGAAAGGAATTTTTGTATTAGCATAATAGATCTCTTGGCATTGTATTGGTTATCTATATTAAGGAAGTTTTGTTGGGTTTTTTTCCCCTAGAGGGTTTCCCAGGACAAATTTTGAGTCTCTTGTGATTGTGTATTTCTCAGTGATCTTGGATTATGCTATTGTTATCTAATGAAATGCAAACATATATAATAATGGCTTAAACATTAACATCGTATTAGAGCCAAGTTGAAGGAAGCATCTGTCACAAGTGAAAAATGTCACTGTTACCATACATGAAAATTAGGTATTTTTGATGGTGAAGATTTTCAAACCCAAACCCATATAGAAAAGTGTGCCCTCCCCTAAGGATCAATTTGACACTATCAGCGCACCTTTTCAGTGGCTAGATCTCCCGAAAAGAGACACCCTAGTTTCACAAAATACCAGAAAACCAGAGTACTAGAAGTACCAGAAGTACTAGAAGTACCAAAAAACTAGAAGCACCAGTCCAGAAATTTGTAGATCAAGTTTGAGGGGGGTAAAAGATGGATTTTTGAAATTCTAACTACACCATCATACTCACCTCAGCTCAATGCATCTATTCCCTGGATCAGAATTTCAAAATTTGAAGTTTGAAAAATTAGGGTTTCCTCATAAAACCTTAAGTTGTAGTTGCAGTTGCAGTCTCAAAACCAGTTGCAGTTGTAGTACTAGTTGCAGTTGCAGTATTGAAACCAGTTGCAGTTGTAGTACCAGTTGTAGTTGCAGTACCAGTTGCAGTTGTAGTTATAGAACCAGTTGCAATCACCCTTGAAGTTTTCTTAGGAGTTGGTAATGATTACCGTTGCTACCAGATGGAGCCACTACTTGCAAATGCCATCAGAGGTATGTACTCACATATGTTTAATGGTTAAACCCTAAAGAGTATTTGTAGGAGAAGGGATCTTTTTCCATATATCCAGAAGGATCTCAAGATCCAACACATTCAAAGGAATGATGCAACCCAGGTGTGATTATTCTAATATGCATCTATTTGTCATAACATTATCTTGATTTGTGGTGCATGTTGAAGATATGATCAAATTATTAGAAGGATTAAAAGTTGATCATAGAGCTTATCCTCTAACCTAACCTTCTTTCAATATAGCATATTGTGTCAGTATAGAAGATAGGTTGAAGAAAGCACTCATCACTTGAGTGAAGGAGACCTAGAAGAAAAGAAAGAACTTATTCTTGAGGACAAGGCTCCAGGTTTGATTAATCAAGATTAATAAGATTCAAAGGTACACATGATAAGTTGATGACTATAATTTAGACAGTAGTCGTCGCAAAGTATTATACTTAATAGCATGTGAGAATATAGAGGCAAATACTTTGTCTAATACAACTAACACCTCCTCTAGGAGAAATATCATGTGTTAGTTCCAGGTTTCCATTGTAAAATGCTTGGTCAAAACACTATGAGAGTGTTGACCTCACATCGTATTGTATTCCTTACCTTTAATCTTTGCTTTAGATAAATTATAAGTGATAGCTCTAAAGGAGCTACTGTGATGATTGTTCGTGCTATTTCTTTATATTATCAGAAGGATATTATTATTGCTTGTTTTTTTGTTGACCTTGCTCCAGGTCACATGAGGAAGCTATAGCGAAGGTTGTAGAAGGCAACGTGCTAAAGGAGATACCATAAATGAAGCAATCATCATTGAAAAAGAAGAAGGTGGCTCGCATAAGCTAAAGGGTCACTCAAAAGCTGCCATGACCCACGCCATTGAAGAATCCATGTGAACTTTGGCATAGAATATTAGCTCACACCAACTACAAGGTTCTACCATACATATGCAAAGAGGTCACAAGTTTACCAGAACTCAAAGGTGACCATGAAGGTGTATGCAATGGATGTGCACAAGGGAAGAATATCAAGAACCTGTTTCCAAAGAAAGACAACACGACAAAAGGATCCCTAGAGTTCATTCATTTAGATATGTGTGGCTCAATGCCATCGTCCTCCATTAGTGGGTATGTAAAATATGTATCATTCATTGATGATTACTCTCATAAGGCCTAGATATATTTGAAGTGTTCAACAAATTAAAGGAATTCAAAGCCTTGATAGAGAACCTTTCTGAAAGAAAGATTAAGATACTCAAGTCAGATAATGGAGGAGAATATACCTCAAAAGTGTTTGTGAACTTCTGTAAAGATGTTGGGATCAAGTGGGAAATCACTACTCATTATAATCCCCAACAAAACAGTGTAGATGAATCAAAGAACACAAAGCATACTGGAATATGTGAAGGCTATGATCCATGATCAAGATATTCCACTGTGCTTATGGGCAGAAGCAACAATGGAAGTTGTTTATGTGCAGAGTCGATTGTCCCATAGTGCACTTGGGCTCAAGACACCGGAAGAGATGTTCACCAGAAAGAAGCTGGAGGTAATCCATCTCAAAATATTTGGTTGTCCAGTGTTTATTCATATACCTAAATAAAAGAGAAACAAGATGGACCCTTCAGGAAAGAAGGGAAAACTTGTGGGATACTGCGAGGTCTTCAAGGCCTTCAGAATCTATATACTAGGTCACTATCACATTGAGATCAGTAGGGATGTGACCTTTGATGAAAATGCAGTGCTCAAGAAATATAAACTATGCCATATTGAAGAAATATATGAAGAGGAACTTGTAATCCCCAATACTGCAATGAGGGAGGTTCACAGAGATGCAAAACTAGTGAGTGAAGTCGTAAATTCCATTGATGAGGAACTTCTAGAGCACCATGATATAGTAGAAGTGAAAGAACCTCCTCAAATGGTGATCCTCCATAAAATAAATCCAACTTGGGCTAGAGAGATTATTCAAGATGGAGATAAGTATGATGTTCCCCAAGGAACTACGAGAGAGGTGAAAAGACCGAAGCCATTCTCCAGTTATATGGCTTTGATGTGTGATCCCCTAGAAGAGGAACCTACCTACTTTGAAGAAGCCATTCAGAGGAAAGAATGGGAAGATGCCATGACAGAGGAATACGAATCCATAATGAAGAACAAAGCATGGGAAATAGTTCCCTGACCAAAGAATAAAGATGTGGTATCCTCCAGATGGCTCTTCAAAATAAAACATGGTGTTGATGGAAGTATTGAGAAGTATAAAGAAAGATTTTTCGCTCATGGTTTCTCCCAAAAGGAAGGCATTGACTATGAAGAGACATTCGCTCATGTGGTTAGATACACTTCATTCAGAACCATCATATCTCTTGCAGCTAAGATGAAGTGGAAGTTGCACCATATGGACATGAAGACAGCTTTCCTAAATGGTGTGATCGAAGAGGAAGTGTATATAGAGAAACCTCAAGGATTTGAGGTTGAAGACAGGAAGTCTCATGTCTACAGATTTAACAAAGCCTTATATGGATTGAAGCAAGATCCTAGAGCTTGGTGTGGCCATATAGACAGTTTCTTGATGAGCTTAGTCTTTACCAAGAGTAAAAAAGACTCTAACCTCTACTTCAAAATCATGAAAAATGAGCCAGTAATCTTACTGCTATATGTGGATGACTTATTCTTAACTCGAGAAGAAAAGCTCATCATTGAATGTAAAAAGAGAATTGCCTCATAATTTTAAATGAAATACCTTGGCCTAATGAATTATTTCTTAGGTTTTGAGGTATGGCAGAGTCCTGAGAGGATCTTCCTTAACCAAGGGAAGTACACAGTCGAAATCTTGAAGAGATTTGACATGTTGGAATTTAAGCCCATGAATACACCCATGGAAGCGAAGCTGAAGATGTTGGTCGATACTTCGTCGGAGTTGATTGATGCCACACTGTAAAGACAAATTATTGGATCGCTGATGTACCTTATGAACACCAAAATAGACATTTGTTTTCCCGTGAACACCTTGAGTCAGTTTCTGGTAGAACCTAGACGTGTTCACCTAGTGGCTGCAAAACATGTGGTGAGGTACCTTAAAGGTACAATAGATTATGGTCTCAACTATGATGGAGATCATGATTTCACATTGAGTGGATATACTGATGTAGATTGGGCAGGAAGTGTTTCTTATAGGAAAAGCACTTTAGGATGTTGTTTCAGTTTGGGATCAGCTATGATCTCGTGGCAGACTAGGAAGCAATCTAGTATTTCTCTCAGCATAGTGGAAGAAAAATACATTGTTGCATGTTCTACCAGTTGTGAAGCTATATGGATTTGAAAGTTGTTGAATGACCTATTTGAATTAGAGAGGAGATAAACCTTGATCCTATGTGACAACCAGAGCTACATAAAGATGACAGAGAATCCTGTATTCCATGATAGGTCGAAACACATAGAGATCTGATATCATTACATTCATGACATAGTACAGAGAGGAGCCTTAAATCTCCAGTACATTAGCATGGATGAACATGTTGCTGATGTGTTGACCAAGCCCCTATATCATGTGAAGTTTGAGTACTTTCGAGATAAGCTTGGCATAGTCTGAAAGGACCTTCCTCAAAAGTGGGAGTAGTTGATGTGCACCTTACTTCTGACCAAGTTTTCATAAATAAAGCAAGACAAGATGTTGTTCCTTGCTTCTAACCTAGTTGTTAGACGTAAAGAAAGATGTGGTGTTCCTTTCTTCTGACCTACTTGTCAGACGTAGAGAACGATGAGATGTGTTCCTTGCTTCTGATTGAGTTGTCAGACATAAAGCAAGATGAGATGTGTTCCTTGCTTCTGACCGAGTTGTCAGACATAAAGCAAGATGAGATGTGTTCCTTTCTTCTAATCGAGTTGTCAGACGTAAAGCAATATGAGATGTGTTCCTTGCTTCTGACCGAGTTGTCATATGTAAATCAAGATGAGATGTTCCTTACTTCTGATCGAGGTGTCATGCGTAAAAAAATATGATATGTTCCTTGCTTCTAACCTAGTTGTCAGACGTAAAGCAAGTTGAGATGTTCCTTGCTTCCAACCTGATGGTTGTGACATAAAGCAAGATGATGTGTGACTAGCACTATGCTTCCGGTTGTATAGCTATGACGTAAAGCAAGTCTAGTTCCCTGCTTCCAACCTGATGGTTGTGACGTAAAGCAGGATGTGTACCTTGCTTCTGACCTGATGGTTGTGGCGTAAAGCAAGATGATATGATGAGACTAGCACTGAGCTTCCATCTAGATAGTTGTGATGTAAATCCAGTATAGTATCCTGCTTCTGATTAGATGGTTGTGACGTAAAACAAGAGGAGTGTCTTGCTTCCATATTAAGTGTTGAGACATAAAGCAAGACAATGAGATGAGACTAGTACTATGCTTCCATCTTGATAGTTGTGACATAAAGCCAATCTAGTATCTTCCATTAGGATGAGTACTGAGACTTTGAAATACAAGCACTGAGAGCAAAGGAAAAAAAACTCTCGCTGGGAGAATCCCTGAAATACATTAAGATTCATCGTGACCATCCATATTAAATCAAATCTAGCCATTGATTGCGGATTAGCCATTTTGGCATTTCGGCTACCGGGACTTTGAAAGACAGGGGGTTGCTCCTCCACTGCATCTGAAATAATGAAACACAAAATGTAAAAATCATCTTTGAATATAGGTGCAAGATCATGGCCCATGGTCACTTGGGGTGATAGAAAGAGCTGTGTAAAGGGCCAAAGCGTCAGGTTTAGCTGCAGGAGGAATCATCGTATTCTACAGGTGCCAATTCAACTCAAACTCAATATTGATCTCTGCTAGAGGTAAATAAAGGTAGGAAGAAGTGGTTGAAGCCTCACCTCACTCCTTAAATGTAAGGCATGGAGGTTCTGGCAGGTAGCCGTCCCAAGATTGTTCTGAGTGTAGGTTTTCCTAAAGAATCCATGTCGATTTGATGTCCTCGTCTGACCAGAGGAGACTGCACATGCTAATTTGAACTTTAATGTCTCAGCTACTCTCCTGTTGCCAAGGTCGCAGATTTATCTAAGTATATATACTCAGTTTTTGTATTTTTGTGAGGATGGATGGTAGAGCAGAGCTCCCGACTGTAATGTTTTAATGAAGCACTGGTTTTCCTAGGTATGTATCTGCATATGAAATTTTCTTGTTCAATGTAAGGCAACTCCCTTTTTCATCTGGTTTTGATCTCATACTAAAAGGGTTCATGATTGATTGATTTGCATGAATCATCGTGACTGTGTTATGATAAAGGATGTATTATAACATTGTTACGTTCTTTTAGTGTTTCTGCTTTTGAATATAAGAGGCTATTGTGTTCAAAGTTATCTTCTACAGGCTGTTAGAATCTCGATGCCTACAGCAGGCCTACGCATTTCCTCATAGAAGTATTCCTCCTACTCACCCTTGTTACAACTTACTGTCTGAAGTTAAACCAAGACCTCATATGCTTGTGCATGCCTGGCCTAGTTGCTGAGATAGAACGATATTGTTCTGAGTTTACTTCCATTCATCACCCTTTATCAACAAATAGTGACATGAACTAATGGGCATCAGGCTTACTCCTGCTGCAATCTAGGAGTGACTTCTGACACCAACACCCAACATCATGGATGTTTGGGGTAGGCAGACTAGGCATCAGTGGCACGTGTGGTAGGTTGGAGAAGCCCAGGGAGGGCTAACAGTTTTCTCCAGGATGCCCCATCTGTCCTAAAAATGGATAATGTCTCCCTTGGAGGGGATTTTACTCTTCTTTCATCTTGATTTAGGGTTTTTAACTTGACAATTTAATGTAAAAAAAATGATTTGATATTATGGCCTTGTCGTCCTTTTTTTACCCAGCATAAATGTAAAATTATGTCAAGGTTTTGTATAAATGAGGGATTTTAACTCTCATTTTTTCATCATCACTCACTCACCACTTGGAGGGTTCTGAAATTTGCGCCCTATATTGGGTTATTGGCTGATTTAAGGAGGCAGACTTGTTGAAGGAAGATATTTTTGGCATATTTTGGCATTTCTCTTGAAGGAAGGTGTTACAACTAGGGTTTGCATGGTTATTTCTTGATGAATTTTAAGTATTTTTCTGCAAAACTTCTTGAATGAATGAATGTAGTCTAATTTATTTCATATATTTATAATTTTTTCTAAATCAAAACCCTAGGTGACAAGCACACAAGTAGGTCCTTGTCTCATGTCCCTTGATGGAGAAATTTCCAGCCATTAAAGAAGAAGAAGAGAGCCTAGCCATAGCTACACTCCTTTTTCTTCCTCTCCTTTTCTAGCCATACCATTTAGAATTCAAGAGGAAGAAGACATCCTAGGCCTAGGTTATCTACACTTAGGGCCATTTTTCTTTTAGGGTTTGATGAAAGGGCCTTGACGTAGAAACACTCTTCCTCATTAACCCTTCTTGTCTTGATTTTGTGCTTCAATTGAGCTAGTTGTTTTGCCAAAGTTGACCTAAGGAAGGAGGAGTGAGAATGATGCCTTGTTGTAGAAATACCAGAGTGAGCCTCTCTCCCCTAGGGTTTTGATTTTGAGGCCTTGCCTTAGAAACACCTCAAAAATTCTCTCTCTAGTCCTGAGTCTTTGTCTCCTTCAACTCCTGCATCCTTCATTATTGACTCCATTTAACCCTAAAGGCACAGATCTAAGACCTCAAGCATTGAAGTATAACTCGATCTAAACACTCTCAAAACTTTTGAATTGAAACCCTAACTACTAACCTTAAGGAATTTATTGAATAAAGTGTTGATTGGTTACATTGAATGCCACATCATTCCAATATTTATTTGTGAAGTGTTATATTTTTCAATTGCTAGTGATAAGCATTGACTTCATCAACATTTATTGCTAATTTCTTATATATATTTATCAGATAGTCTTATGAAGTACTAACCCATTGAAATATAGTTTGCATATATTTGTTTGTTGTTGTCTTGTTCTAGGAAGGTGTTCTTCATTGAGGATTTACTTTATTATTAGTTGTTTAGCCGAGACATTCTTTTTGGGTGGTGACTTGTGAAGGGGGAAATCCTTATCTTGGTCTTATTATCCTTTTGCCTCTTCAAAACCATAGGTCACCAGGGACATCTCCCCTAGGCCTAACCTCCCTAAATAGAAATAAACTCCCCATAGTGGTGACATTGGGTGGGATAGGTTCTGGTTACGCTAGTTTGGAATTCAATCTTATGGCCTTTTTCCTATCCATAAACTGTGTGATAAAATTTTGGTGTCGTTTTTGGGGAACACTGAGTCAATTCTCCTCAAATGATAAATCCTTTAGGTAAGCCTTGCCTCAGAACCTTATGTTACAAGATTATCCGACGACTCCACTAGGGTGTTTCCCCTATTTCTTTGATAGTTTCAAGAAACCTGTCTGGCAACTCCACTGATCATGATGCCAACAATGACTTCACAATGGGATCCCGGGAACTACATGACTTTAGACATGAGTAACATCCTGGGGTACCCTCAAAAAATTCCCTTTGAATACATAAATTTTCTCCCTAGATTCTCTGGTGGTGATAGAGAAAGAGCTGACTATCACATGAGAATTTTCTGGAATTTCTTCCTATCCTACCCGGTTGATGATTATGTTGAAGATGTGGTCATGAATATTTTCTTTGCCACACTTTTTTACAATGCCAAAGAATGGTATGATAACCTCCCTGATGCCAACATCCCAACTATGGGGAAATTTGAGAAGGTTTTTCTCGAGAGATGGGGTATCCAACAAGAAGACATCCCAGTACTATTAGAAGAACTCAAGCACATAAAACAAGCTGAGGATGAAACTGTCAGAGACTTCCAGATTAGATTTGAGAACATGATGTATCAGATTCTTGAGATTCATCATCCCGAGGAGAGATACCTGGTCCATCTCATTACTCGTGTACTTTTGGGATATCTGAGTTTCTCTATTGAGAAAATAATCCCAAGGATGCTCGATGAAGCTTACTAGATGGCTGCAGTGATTGAGGAGAGGATCTCCTTGTTTGATATAGGATTCCTCTTCACCTTAAGTACTCTCAATGGAGAGAATTTGTTTACCCTTGAAAGCTTCACCATTGATCTCCAAGAATAAGGGGAACAAACCAAAGATTGACAAGGGATTGCTGAAGAAATAGTTGAGGAGATGAAACCCAATAATGAAGTATCAACATGCCCTCTTCATCTTGATGAAGCGATTCATAATCCTTCTCCACCTTCACAACAACAAGACAATAAGCTTAGTTTCTTTCCTTTTTAGGATTTTTATGACACCTTATTCCATGATTCAGAGAGTGATGGAGAAATGGAATCCCCGAATGAAGAGCATTTTCCTTGTTGCACAACCAAATAAGAAAGGGATAGTCATGAGGATAAGACAATATTGCATGTTAATGAAGGCCAAGTCCTCGAAGCTCCTGCACAAGAAGAAAAAATAAGTTACCCTCCTCTCCAAGATTCGATGATTGTCTACTTTATGATTTGGGAAAAGAAGAGGAAATGGGTGAGCTTTTGAATGTTTTGAACCCTCCATGTTATGATATTGATACTGACATAGTTGATTTTGATGAGCTCATACATGTTGGGAGACGTAGGTGGGATGAAGTTGGTTATGATATGGATCCTTTCTATGAAATAAAGAGTCATCTCAAAGTGTTTCCTTTGCAATTATCACAACAAGCTCTTGACCAATGGCAACAAGGATATGAGATTTTTACCGATGCTCCCCAAAAACCCAAGGTAGACTAAGTACATTATTTTCCTGATGATTTTCGGTCTTACCTTGAGGTATTTGATGATTACTCCTCTGAGCACTTAGATTTACCCCATGAAGATGAATATCAACCACCACTATGCTCAGATTTTGATGAGAGTAAGAATATTGTTTGCCTAAAGAAGGATTCTCATGACCTTTTTCCCCAGCTACCTCTTATTACCTATCCTTGTTGTATCATCAAAGGTGTAGATGGAATTATACTTTTTGTATTGAGTTTCCTATGAAGAAAACTCGATAATCCAAGGATTGGTTGAAAACTACAGATTTCATTTTATCATCTCTTTTTTTCAACTTTTCCTTGAGATTTTTCCAGTCGTCTGCTAGATCTTTGTCAATCCCCTCCCAGGCCTTAAGGAATGAGGACATCCTAGGTAGCCAGTTTACAGACCTTTCAATCCAGTATTATGAACCATGGACTCTTCATGATCCCTTCCATAGGTGGATTGAGTACTTTCCTCAGAGATGGACTTGGTGAGATTTTATCCCTCCCAACCACCTCCATGAGTTAGATTTTATGATTTATGATGATATGATACATGCTCTAACCCATGTCATTTTTGTTCTTGATTTTTCACTGTTCTGTTTTATGATGAAGCACAAAAGCAGGTATTGTGAGACATTACTGGATTGGCTTCACTAGTTGTTTGACTACACCTACATACGACCAACAAGTAAATACAGGTAAGTAGTTTTCCTTACACTATTGATTGCTTTACTTCAATCCATATATATATATATCTATGTTGTGGTGGAATTACCACCTATTGGCAGCCAAATCATTTTTTTTAAATTGCTCTTAAAAAACACTGCCTACACCTCTTGTCTCGTTAATGACAAATCATCGTTGCATTGTGCTTCTAGACATTTGTTTCATTTTTGCGACAATTGCAATTTGATTTTGATTTGATTTTCACAACTGAAAGTGTGAAAATACCTTTTTCATCGTTTAGACTGTAGTCATCTTTTATTGATCTCTCCTAAAGACACTCGACCATTGGTTTATCGCATGACTGCAAAAGGTTTTTCAAACTTATGTCTTTTAAGCCCATTTTTACCTTCATTGCGCGTTTGAAACTTTTTATTACTAAGCTTGAGAGCATCAAGATTTATTGGTTTTATTTTTGATCTTATCAAAGCTTTGATCTCATATGCTTTTACTCTTATTGTTATAGTTTCTTGACTCATTGATATCATGAGATATTCTCGATTGCAATGTTTTAGAAACTTTGGAATGCAAACATTTCATTACGCAAACGAATGCATTGGTGAGATTATAAGGTCAGTTTAAAGAATAATAATGGTTTGAGGGCACTTTGATTAATTTTTTTTTTGAAACGATGATTGGACATATTGTTTTATGAGTTGATATTTCATGGAGCGATCAATAGTTAAACCTTGTTTTGGCATTGATTAAACCTTGGTGTAAAACGACTGATTGACACGATGTATCGTTGGATATGGTGTTG
>SNQJ01S0189612.1:28465-39637 GCA_010110895.2 Picea sitchensis | reverse complement strand
CATGAAGCTTGTCGAGGATGCTTCCTTGGTTATGGGATTAATGCACCTTGATCACCGGTTCAATGCATATTTGGCAGTTTCAAACTTTCCATTACTCCTATTGTGTCGTGTTCTGTTGGCATGATTAATGTAGCATCCCATCGGTCCTTTCCGTCCTTTAATTCCGCCTAGTGTTGTCCTATTGTCTTGCTTTTGTTGACTATGATTTTCTCACTTGTTTCCCTTTGGATGTGACAATTGTCTTTCTCCTCGTCGAGTTTGTGTTTCTAAATTTGCACGGCCTTTCTACCTCTAGAACCCTGTGCCCTCTTTGGTTCTTTCGCTTTTGGTTCTTTTTCACTATACTATATATATATATATATATATATATATATATATATTAATTATTATTATTATTATTATTTTTATTTTTTACTGCTCGGTGGGTGGTCAACTATCCGTGTACAGCTTCACTCGGCTTCCATTGATCATCCCTCTAAGTTATGCACCTGATAAATCTCTTAATTGTACATCTCCTCCATATGTGACAGATTTTACTTTGTATGGTCCTAACCAATGCATTCTGAGATTTCCTAGGTGCTGTAATGATTTGATGTCATACATCAGTACTAGATCTCCTTCCTTGAATGTTTTCTTCTTGATGTGTCTATCGTGCCAAGATTTGTCTCTTTCTTTCTAAACTTGTTGGTGGAATCCTGCCAAGATTCGGTCTTCCTCCATGGTCAGTAACTGATTCAGTCTCTCTTCTACTGCTCCTCATTCTTTTATTTGTGTGATCGTTGCTACGCGCAAGCTTGGTACTAAATATTCTGGCGGCACCACTTCTTCTTGACCATAAACCAGTTTAAATGGTGTGTGCCCCATCAACTTTTTGCACGTAGTCTTGTATGCCCATAATACTGTTGGTACTTTGAGGTCCCAGTCATCCATGTTGACGTTGCAAATCTTTGTCAGTGCGTTCTCCAGAATTTTGTTGAAGGCTTCCACTGTGCCATTTTCCTACGGATGATACGGTGTGCTCTTTTGGTGATGGACTTAAAATTCTTCAGTCATAGTGTTGATGGTACTTTTTATGAAATGCGTGCCTTGATCACTCATCAAATTTCTCGGGCACCCAAATCTAGTAATGACTTCTTCAAATAGAAAGTGTGTTGTTGTTTCTGCGCTGCAATATTTCACTGGTGAGGCTTCTGCCCATCTTGTTAAGTATTCTGTCACGGTGATAATGTACCTTTCTCCTGTTCCTTTTTTTGGTGGGTTGATTGGTCCCATAAATTCTATTTCCCACTTTTCAAATGCTCGTAATGTTACTTGTGGTCATAATGGAATCTCGTCCCTTCTGTTGGGTTTGCCTATCTTTTGACAAACATCACATGTTTGACAGTATTCCTTTGAATATCTCTGAATCGTTGGCCACCAAAGTCCTTCGCGCAATACCTTCTGCGCGGTAGCTTTACCTGCATAATTCCCTCATGTTATTCCCTTGTGGCCTTCCGCTAAAACTCTTAGTCTTTCGTGATATAACACGTATCTTCAAAAGATTCTATATGCACCCATTTTGTATAGGTGTCCTGCAATTAGTTGATAGTCGGTAGCTCAGACTACCAGGTTTTTCTTCTATGCAGTGCTATATTCTTGCAGTGAAGTAACTATACTCAAGTACTGAATGATATCTGCAAAGTATTCATCAACAATCTGTACCAAGAATAACTGTGCATTCAGAAAGTTGTCTTCTAAATTCATAGGATCTTCTCCATTTCTGACCCTTTATAGGTGGTCAGATCCTGCGTTCAATTTTCCTAGCTTGACTATTAATTCAAAGTCAAATTATTGGAATAGTAGTAACCACTGACAGATTCTCCCCCCTGACACTGGCTTGTTGACTAGGTATTTCAGGGTTGAGTGATCTGTGAACATCTTAAAGTGTTTTTCCTATAAGTAATGTCAGAAATTTTGATGTGCATAGACCATAGCTAGGCCTTCTCTTCCTGTCATGTTATAGTTATGTTCTGAGTCTAATAACTTTCTTCTCGCAAATGTTATTGGGTGATCCAAGTCTCTCACTCTTGGTTGCACCAAGATAGCTCCAAGTTCTATAGTTGATGCATCTACATGCACATGGAATGTCTTCTCCCATTCTGGAAATACTAATATCGATGCGGTGGCCATGTTTTCTTTCAGGGTATCCAGACTGTGTTGACACTCGTCGTTCCACCGAAACTTTGTATCCTTTCCTAGCATATTTTCCGTCGATGTAGTGATCTATGCATATCCTTTGATAAATTTCCTGTAATAACTTGTGTGTCCCAATGTCACTCTCAGCTGACGGACTATTTTTGGTGGTGGTAAGATAACAATGACTGCGATCTTTGCAGGATCTACTATCAAGCCTTGTTTGCATACTATATGGCCCAATAGTATCCCAAATGGTGTTCCAAATATGCATTTCTTTATATTCAGTGATATATGACACTGTATGCATCTTTCTAACATTAAGCATAGTACTTCTACATGGTTTTTCAATAAACTATAGACTGTCCAATCATCCAAATATACTTTGATAAACTGGTGGATGAATTCCTTAAATGCAACAATGACTACTCTGGAAAAGATTGTTGGTGCATTCTTCAGTCCAAATGGCATGGCTGTGTATTGCTAATATCCCCATTCTATCATGAACGTGGTCTTGTATCTTTCCTCTTGTGCTATCTTAATCTGATGGTAGCATGAGAATACATCATTGAATGAGTAAGATTCATGTCCTCCTACGTTCTCTAACACTTCATCCGTGAAAGGTATAGGGAATGGGTCATGTAGGCATGCATCATTCAACTTCCTCAAGTCGATGCATATCCTGATCCCTCCTTCCTTCTTGTTCTATACTACCATCGGGCATATCCATTCTGATTCTTAGACCAGTTCTATGATTTCAGCTTTGAACATCCTGTCGATCTCAAGTTTGAATTTTTGTTTATATATTGGGTTCAGTCTGTATGGTCATTGTCTAATAGGTCTCGCTTCATGTCTGAGTGGTATCTTCATCTCCCCTAATTCTCCTGCTATACCCTTCATCTCTGAAAGGTTGTGGGAAACAAGTCGCTTTATTCATCCAACAACTCTATGATTCTTTCTACTATTTTCTCATCCCAGTAGTCTCCAATGCTGGCCATTTTGGGATGCTCGGTTGTCCCAATGTTAACTTTCTTTACTTTGATCAGTGCGGAAATGACTTTTGATTATATCCGTGGGCCTTCCACATCTCTTTCTCCTTCTTCTTCTTCGATCTGAATATCACACGGATCATCTTCATCTAGTGCTTCCTCTTGCACATGGTAACAAGACAACAGTTCCTTAATTGTCTGTTTGTTCCGATGTTTCCCTTCTGTGATAACTTCTATATATGGTTATTTGATAAATATTACTCCTCTTATCTGTTTTAGAGATTCATATATGTTGGGGTTTTCATGTTCGAATGAAAATTATAAATGTGTTGAACTTGCACAGAATATATCTAGCTAAACAATAATACACACATTTGCATATAGAATTGGAGAAAGAAGAAGAAGAAGAGAAAGAATGAAAGAATTTTCATTAACTGTTGTGAAAAATGAATAGTTTACACATGATATACTATGTATAGCTCAATGAGTTCGCACTGGAGATGAAACAATGCACCATAGTGGTGGTATAGAGTGATCTGGACACACGCCAGCAGTTACAGGAGTGAACTGCCACCTAGTCTAGTCTCTCAGGTAGTTACGGGAGTGAACTGCCACCTAGTCTAGTCTCTCAGGCAGTTACGGGAGTGAACTGCCACCTAGTTGAGTTAACTAGTCAACAGAGAGTAGTGAGGAGTTAACTCAGGGAATCAAGGCTAATGCACCAGTTTGGTGATGATACCAATGCAAGGTCGAATTAGCATAGTGATGATCCCAATGTTGCATGGTGATAAAACCAATGCAACATCTAAACTCAACTCAACTAGTCAAACTGAAGTGTCAACTGAAAGAGAATATTCTCCAGGTGGAATATTCTCTCCTAAAATATAGGAGACTGGATAATAACTAATTATGACTAATAATCAAGGAAAAACCTGAGGAAAAATAAATCCTAGGTGTGTGTGAAGTAACTCCAACACCCCCCTTGAACATCACTATGGTGAAAATAAAGAAAGGGTCCCAGCAATGAGGCCATGTTATGTACCAAAATACAAAATTTACACTAAAAATAACGTGAGGAAAGAGGGAAAACCTCATGGGAAAAACCCCTCCTCAAGGTACAATGTATGTAAAAAGAAGAACTACAGTTGCTAGGCAACTGTGTCCTTCACTCCAAGACGACTTCCCAGAGAATGGAATTTTTCCTCCGTGAAGGTCTTGGAGAAGATGTTTTTTGTGTATTATACTGAAGGAAAGAACTATAATTTGATGATCCCATCGTGTACTAAGTCCTAGATGTAGTGCATGTGGATATCGATGTGCTTTGTCCACTTCCTCTGAACTGGATCTCTGCAGAACTTTAGAGTTCTCTCATTGTCACACTAGATGACGATCAGACGATGAAACTGAATCCCAACTCAGTGAGAAAATTTGGTAGCCACATAGCCTAAATGGTTATGTTAACTACCCATTTGTACTCTGCCTCGGTTGAATATAGAGAAATTGCAGCTTACTTCTTTCTTGACCAATAGATAGGCTCAGAACCAAGACTGAGTGAGTAACCAGTGTTGGGTATGTGTTATATTCTTTGCATGAGTAGTAGTGTCTGAGTGTATGCGATGGGTGCATAGGGGGGTTAGAGGGGGCGGTGCTAGGCCCCTCGTCGAGGGGTGAAGGGGGGTGGAGCCCCCCATGTGGGGGTTTAGGGGAAGCACCCCCGAAAAAAAAAAAAAATCTACCTCGGGAAACGTGACACCTGCCTCGGGAAATGTATCATGTATTTAGGTGGTTTTGCGGCACATGATTTTTTCCGATGGTTTTTCTATTTCCGGTTAAGGAATTAGGGTTTTGGACTAATATATATCATTGGGTTAGGGTTTTGGATGCCACTGGTTCCTATATGTATTTTGTATTGTAAACATTGTAACACGATGAATGAATATAGAATATGCTGGTTTTCCTGATTTGGATTTCCAGGGGAAAAATCTCTATGTAATGTTTTTATTTTCCATTGTATATTTTCTGTTATTTTTCTTAATATTTGTTTGCAGTAGATATTGTACACGGTCATAATTTACAACCAGATGTGGACTTGCGATCAATGGTATCATCAACCCAGTCGGAATCAATAAAATCAATGAGATCTAATGTAGAGTCTACTGCATAATGAATCCAAAAGGTGATGATGTCATGTACATATTGAAGTATCCGCTTTGCATCCTTCCAATGTAGCTCATGTGGCTCCTACATGAACCTAGAAACTACGCCAACTGCATAAGAGAGGTTTGGTTTGGAGTGTGTGAGATACAGCAAGCTCCCCACTAGTTGTTTGTACAATGTGTTGTCAACCAATAGAGTCTCCCCTCCATCCTCAAGTTTGACTCCTAATAGGAAAGGAGTCGGAGTAGACTTGTAATCTGTCATGTGAAATCTCTCAAGGAGATCTTGTGCATACTTGGCCTGAGACAGTTTGATGCCTAATGCATCCTGAGTAATCTTGAGTCCAAGGAAGAAGTGCAGCAGACCCATGTTCATCATCAAAAACCTGTCATGTAGAATCCTCTTGACTGTAGTAATCACTGAAGTCGAGCACCTGGTGATCAACAAATCATCAACATACATAACTAAAAGTAGAAGTGAATTAGCCATCCTGAGCATGTAGACATTCGGGTCTGATTTACAATGTACAAATTTCTGTGACAATGGGTAGGAGTCCATCTTGGCATACCATGCCCTCAGAGCCTGCTTGAGGCCATAAAGTGACTTCTTAAGTCGATAGACCAAAGATGAGTCCTGCATAAATCCCTGGGGATTCTCCATGTAGATCTCCTCAGAGAGATCACCGTGAATAAATGCATTCTTCATGTTCATCTAATGGACTTCCCATCCCTTGGCTACCTCAATGGAAAGTGCCAATTGTATGGAATCCATCTTCGCTACTGGAGCAAAGGTCTCATCATAGTCAATACCATGAACCTGCTAAAATCCTTTGGCGACAATCCTGGATTTGTATCTGTTGATCTATCCATCCACTGCACTCTTGGTCTTGTAGACCCATCTGCATCTGACAAGTTTCCTCCCAGAAGGAAGGGGAATTAGATCCCAAGTCTGGTTCTTGAGGAGGGAGTTGTACTCCTCTTGCATGGAGGATTCCCAAAATGGATTTCTAGCAGCCTCACCATAAGACTGTGGATCTGAAGAATGAACCAAGAAAATATGTCTGGAGGGAAATGGTTCAGTGGCAGTGAGTGCAATAGAAGGATCCTCAAAATTAGATCAAGTCCTCCTAGTATCGACTGGATCACCAACGATATCCTCTACAGCGTGAAGAGTAGTCTGTGCCCACTTGGGCCTCTACTCTAGCTTTGCAACTACATTTGGATGCTCTGACTCTATATCTGAATGTACTGACTCTGAATTTGAATCATCTGAGTCCTCTAAATCAAAACTCTCATCTGAAGAAGAGTCGACATGTTCATGCTCATCATCTCGGATAGGTGGAAGAGTGAAGGTGTCTGCATGTGGCTGTTGAGGTACATGCAAGACACTTTCCTCGAATTGGACACTACACTCAATGATGAGTTGATCTGAGGAAAGATCAATAAGCCGATATCCCTTCACACCATCAGGGTATCCATAAAAAAATCACTCAGTTCTCTGTGCATCAAATGCCTTCCTCTTTTCAAAGGGAATCGATGCCCATGCACGTGAACCAAAAATGCGAAAGTGGGTCACTTCCTATTTGAGGCCGCTCCAAGCCTCATAGGGGGTCTTATCCTTGACATATCTATGGGGATATCTATTTTGGATGTATGTTGCACAATTAAGTGCTTCGGCCCATAGTCCCTGTGGTAGTGACTTTTCATGCAGCATGCAAGATGCCATCTTCTTTAGAGATCTATTTTTCTTCTCAGCAACTCTATTTTGTTGCAGAGTATAGGGAATTGCGTGTTGCAACTAGATCCCTACCTCATGGAAAAGATTATGGATATCATTATTTACATGTTCTCCCCCGTTATCAATTTGGAGGACTTTGATCTTCTTTCCAGACTGTGTCTCAACCAAGGCTTTGAAATCTTTGAGGTGTTGAAAGACCTCAGATTTTTTCCTGAGAAAGTAGATCCAAGTAAAATGTGAGAAATCATCAACAAAAATGAGAACAAATCTCACTTTTTTATGGATGGATGCGGAAAAGGACCCATAAGGTCACTTTGGATCAGATCTAAAGGTGCGGAAGCTTGTTGAGACTTTCCTTTGTCGAATTTCTCTTGAGGGTGTTTTCCGAGAACACATCTCTCACATACTCCCTTGGAGAAATGGATGTCTGGTAGACCATCAAAAAATTTGTGCTTACTAAGTTGTTGCATGTATCTGAAATTCAAATTTCCAAACCTTTTGTGCCATATCCTACTACTTTCATTAGCATGAGTAAGCAGTAAAGCAGAATCATATTCAATGAATTCGGAAAAAGTATACAATCTAGACTGATGATTTACCTCACCGGTAGCAACCTTGGAGTTGGTTTGCATGTCGTAGATGTCCATGGAATTCGGTGTGAATATGACTTTCTTTCTGGTGCTGAAATTCGTCATCTGATACACAGAGAGAAGTTTGACAGAAAGCTTGGGAACATGCAACACATTCTCGAAGCTTCTGTTGGTGAATTTAATCCTTCCTTTGTCGGTGACTTTGACAGAAGAGTTGTCCCCCATAAGAATAGGAGGACCTTCGCATGTATCCAAAGAATAATACACTACTTTTGAGGTATCCATGTGATGTGATGCTCACGAATCAATGATCCAAGCATCAAGAGAGGAGTTGATGGCAATCAAGGCATGGCTAGAATTTCCTTTCTTGGAATTTTGATCTTCTGGCTTCTTCTTCTTGGCACCCTCGGGGATGTGATATCCAAGGTTGTTTTGCTAAAGTACTTGAGAAATTAGATCTATTTTTTTTTTCATGCATGCGGATTCTACATGGAATTTTTGGTGACAATACGTGCATTTCTCCCCTTTTTTTCCCTTTTCCCCTTTGGATCCGGAGGCATCGATGAAGGGTTTCGTGCACCCTTCATTCTTCAGATTTGCATGAGATTTTCATTTATATTTATATTTAGATTTCTGATATTTTTGTCTGCCATCATGCACAGTGAGTGCATGCACCCTTGTCCCTTTGATTGTGCCCATGTTGATGAGCTTGGTTTGCTCTTGTGTCAAGGATTCAATAAAGTCCTCAAGAGAAGGCATCTTCCAGGTGGCTCCAAAGGGGAATATGAAAATATGTAATTTGGATATGAATACAGAGAATTCAAGACCAAGCTTGGACAGAATGGTGAGAACCATTTTTTTCTCCTTTGTCGATTTATCAACCCCGCAAGATTTGAGTTGTGACAGTAAATCCTTGAATTTTGTAAAGAAATCTTGGATATTGTTGAATATTTTTGGATCCAATGTGAGAAGCTTCACCTCCAGCATGTGTCCCCTCATCTCATCCTATTTTCCAAATATCCCTTCCAAGGTTTTCCAGGCTTCATTGGGAATCTTACAGGAAGATATGTTAAAAAGGAGATCAGGAGAAATAACACTGCAAATTGTTTCGAGTGCCTCATCCATGGGATTTAAGTACTTGGATTTTTCTATGGCCGATGTTGGATCTGCATATTTTTTCATGGTTAACCTATACAATCCTCTAGATCGAAGATGTATGTCTATTTTATCCTTCCATGCAAAATAGTTGTAAGGTGTAAGAATGAGTTCTCTTTGGAATTCCATCTTTCCGTTGTCTTCAATCTTTTGTACCTACAAAAGATTTTGGTGTAGCTTTTTATTAGAAATATGTCGGCTCTAATACCGTGTAAATGTGTTGAAACTGCACATAATATATCTATATAAACAATAATACACACATTTGCAGAGAGAATTGGAGAAAGAAGAAGAAGGAGAGAAAGAATGAAAGAATTCTCATTAACCGTTGTGAAAAATGAATAGTTTACACATGATATACTATGTATAGCTCCATGAGTTCGCACTGGACATGAACCAATGCACCATATTGGTGGTCTAGATTTATTTTTACACACACCAATAGTTATGGGAGTGAGCTTCCACCTAGTCTAGTCTCTCAGGTAGTTACGGGAGTGAACTGCCACCTAGTTGAGTTAACAAGTCAACTAATCTTCAGTTAACTGACTGAACAAAGAGTAGTGAGGATTTAAATTAGGGAATCAAGGCTAATGTAGTATTTTGGTGATGATCCCAATGTAAGGTCGAATTAGCATGGTGATGATCCCAATGTTTCATGGTGATAAAATCAATGCAACATCTAAAATCAACTCAACTAGTCAAACTGAAGTGTCAACTGAAAGAGAATATTCTCCAGGTAGAATATTCTCTCCTTAAATATAGGACACTGGATAATGAATAATTATGACTAATAATCAAGGAAAAACCATAGGAAAAATAAATCCTAGGTGTGTGTGAAGTAACTCCAAATGTGATGGTAAAATTCTGTTGCAAAGTCATCCATGTCGCAGTTCCTTTGCGCAACTCTTGGTCTATATACCAATTCGTTGGTATTCCCTCTAGAGTGTGTATGAAGTGATGAGGCCATTCCTCCAGGGGTGTCATTTTCCATAGCATTCTACACACCTCCAGGTGTTCTGTTGGTGCCCCGTGTCCATTGTTGGCACAGAGGCAGACCTAGGGTTCAACGCTACAACAACATACTAACAAAATCCTAACTATCATCCCTTTCGAAAAAACCTGCGAAGCAGATGAAGTCTCACCTGAGGTAGAGGCAGGGGGGGTTGCAGGACTCAAGTGTCTGCAACTTATCTGGGAAATAGATCTATGATTACAATACTTAACAGAGAACTTAGCAGTTAACATTCATTAGCATTTAACCCTTATTCACATCGCAGGTAAAACCCTAATTACATAGCAACGCAATATTCAACATGATATAACACACCCAAGAACTTAGCACATAGAAATCAAGAATATCTATCATTCATTCACATTACTGAACACTAAGATACTATATATAATGCATCTAACATACATAAATATGACAAAACTAAGCATAAATCACATCAATCACACAAAGAAGCCATAACACAGGATATACGTGGTTCAACCCCGAGTGTGGGGATAATTCCACCAACTCTTCTTCTTATTTATTATCTTATGTCAATTTTCTTACATGCCCAAAGCCTCAAAACAAACTCTGCATAGGACATGAGATATGCACGCACCTCACCAAATACTCCTTCCCCTAGTTAGGTCACAACACAAAGCCTTCTCACATAGTCTGAACATAATCTTCTTACAATTACTTGCACTTAGCTCTGCAAGTATTAACACATAGTATGCACAAAGCCTCTAGCTCCACACTAAGCTGATTCTCCTAGGTATATCCACACCTTTCTTACATCTCCTATATATCTATTTATACATTACAAATGGGGCCTAAACATGGGTAAACCCATGGTTCGACATCCCATACCCGTTACATAAACCCTAAACCAAAAAATCTCACAAAAGGGGGTGAGATCCCACGATCTCCACTTTTCCTGGTGCTTTATCTTTGACCAGCCTATCGAGGTCCCCAAAATTGGTCAAACATGACCAGTGTTTCCACAAAACCTGTTCAAGGGCCAACATGCCCCCAATACTCACCTGTGACTCATCTTGAGTCACTCTAATTTGGGTAACTCTGCCTCGAAGGCCTCTATCTTGGCTTGAGCTTCCTCAACCTACTGCTTCGCCAGAGCCTCCTACTCGACGAAATATTGAATAAATTTCTCAGTCACTGGTCCTTCCAAGTGATGTTCTACCATGGTTAATATTTGTTCTAGATCTGCACCTTGTCCTTCAATTTCCTCAAAAAGTGTGCAAGCTTCATCCTGCACTGGCTAGAGCCTCTGGGTCACTTCTATGGCTTTACTCTGGGTGACATGGACCTGTTGTTGAACCATGCGTTGTTCATGTGATCTTTTCATCCTCTTGATTGGTGA